>NW_021034508.1:0-12212 GCF_004153795.1 Camellia sinensis
TATAGGACACAAAACAATATTCACTCAGTTTAATTTAATATTCACTTAGTTTGTATTGAGTTGATTTTTGGATTCTATGATTTTATCAAAAGATCATTTACTCCACTTAGTAACCCAATAGATGCCAAGTGGGTAGATCAAGCACTACTAGGAGCACATCCTCCTTATTGCTCTTTTGTTAGGAGGAAATGTAGCATCACCCGTAAACTGAGACAACTCTTCGTAAAAGCTGGTTAGTGTTTCAAACTTGGTCCCTAAATATAATGATAGTCTCTTTGTTCTTGGTGCGGTTTATTCTAATTTTATATTTCTATTATGCTTTCAATATATTAGTCATCGCAGGACATAGCATTAGAACAATATTTTCTAATTTTATATTTCTATTATGGTTTCAACATTATGGTTTCAAGACATAGCATTAGAACAATCAAGCCTAGCCTCATAATTAAGTTACATTGTCAATGGGTTTGGTGGCAGAACCAATATTTTGGCTTGGGGGCAACATTAAGCAAAAACGTAAGTTTATATTGCCAATGGGTAGAGTGGCAGAAATAATATTTTGGCTTGACAAAGTTTTGCCCAGTTTCACAGGCTCATTACTCACTGAGTTGTGTAGTTATGAATTATAATTAAAAAAAATCACATATCTATCTTTACGGTTAATTTTATATTTGATCAATTAACTGGTTTAACGATTCCCAGTGGCAAAAAATATATTAGGGGAATTGCGTACATATCAATTTGCTTACCAATTGATAGTTGTAAAGAGTATGCATTTGTCTATTCTCTCTCTCAAATTGGTCCCTCTATAAAACATGTATTGGTACCATTTCGTCAACAAAAATAATTTTGCTTACGTATGTAAGGTTGTGTTTGAATCATAATAACTTTATATTTCCCTCATTTTTTCTTTTTCTTTTTTAAATTTCTATCTAAATTTAAAATGATATTCTCGGAGGGGAATACAGTGAGGGTGGTGGTTGTGCAATACGGTTTACGTCTAGATCAATTTAGTTTGCGGTTGACATTCAATTTCTATGGTCACTAGCATAAGGCACGAAGTAACCTCATATTCATGTTTTTTTTTTCTTCCAGAATGCAGCTTTTCTGTTTGATACTCAGTGTATAATTGGAGCAATTATTATGTTTTTCTCACATAAATACATTTTTTAGGTCTTGGTACTATTTTATTTGATAAATTGTTCATATTTTACTCTTTCATGATAACGAAACTGCATTGAGTTTTTATCTTGCGCGCATTATTTTGGATAATATAGACATCTTAAAATTAGATTGATCATGACTATGAAAAAATTTCAATCCAAATTTAAACACCTTAAGCTTCAATTCAAAGAGCTACTTTTGTTTAAGTATATTAGTTGGTCTACTTTTGAAAATGCATTTTCATGGCATTGGTATGTCATGGGTGAGAGAGAACTTAAACAAAAAGCAGAGAAAGGGTTTGGTGTGCAATGAGGCTGTGGGATGTTGGGAAATGGAGGTATAGGGAGAAACAAAGTGCAAACAAATGAATAGAACAGTGAGTGAAAGATATGGAGGATGCGACAGCGGGAAATGGTCTGCAATTAAATTAATGGATTTGATTTAGTTTAAAAGAGGAGATATAAGTTAAAATGATTACAAATGTACGTTGGCAAAAATATCAGTATGAACTGGATAGTTAATATTTATGGTACATGCTAAATTTTATGCTCAGGAAATTTTTTATTGGCTGGAAATTAATTATATTTGCTGGATCAATTTTTCTAAATGTTTTATTAAGCGTTTAGAGGCTAAAAGTTGAACTTTTGAAATCATATTTAAGAGTTAAGATTTAATGTGGTTAGAACCTTAAAGTGAACCTTTTATTTGTGTTTGATGACTTTAGTTTTTGCAATTGTTATAAATAGTTGTACATACATACATATACAAACCCCTTTCACTCTCTCACATCTGCATACTCTTCCCCTCCCCACCAGCTCTTGATCCAAAGCCTTTACGATGGCTTCTTTGTTGATGCAATAAAAGTTGTCATTGCATAAGAATACTTTTGATGGTTGATTTCAAAGTGGGTTATATATTTCAACAAGCCACAAAACAAAAATGAACCACAAGTGTTTTTGAAAATGTCCTACAATTGTCTTAGAGATACAATTGTTTTTAATGGTTGAGATCAATCCTAATCAACATCTGACGGTTAAAAGTATAAGTTGAAAAAAATGTGTGTTGATGCTAGACCTCTGATTCTCGCTTACCAGTACCTCTGTCTATCACAAATGTCACTCTTCCCCTTAGACTTGAAGACCAGAAAGAGCTCTACTTAGTTTGAATTCCTAGACTTGAATAAGGAGAAGAGCTCTATTGGTTTTGATGTAAGTGGGATTACCTTAAAATTTAGTTTCTTTACAACATAATTTGAAGACCGGAAAGGGCTCCACTTAGTTTTACTCTCTCTCTCTCGTCTCTCGTCTCGCTCTCTCTCACACACAACACACACACACACACACACAACCTCTTTGCAAGTGATGATAATGGCAATTTTTTGTGATTTTTTGTTGAGGGTTTTTGTCTTTGGGATTGTGCTTTGTACATAATTTAGTTGTATTTTGATTGTCCTTTTCTTTATGGTTATGTATAGCTCATTTGCTATTTCAAGTCTCAGTTTAGGTGTACGGTCAGAAGATTGAATATCTTTATTAACTGGTTTTACTTGCTTTGGTTTTAGCTATGTTGTGGTTCACTTTCCCACATTTTATCTTGGTAATTTTTTTTATTCTCTGGATGGGTTTGGGGATGGCTTGAGCCACATAAGAAACTTGAAAACTCTAAATGTTTAAGAAAGCAATTCGTTTGTAGAAGACAAAATACAAGAAATTAGAATGGGAGAATGATTTGATACAGTTGTAATTAGGTGGCATCTTCATTTTGTTCTCTGTAAAACATTTGATTTTATTTGTGAAGTGATGATTGGTCCTATATATCAAAGTAAAAAATTGATTTTGCTTGCAGGATTATTATTCAGATTCATTTTTTCCTTCCAAATTATTTTTAGTGTTTGTTGTGGCCAATACAAGCTATGCATTTCACTCATCTCTTTTTTTTTTTCTCAATTAATTTGTCATCATGCAATTTTTCATGTGTTGCTTCTTGCATTGTTGGGAATTTAAGATTGTGGCCTCATCATGTCTTTCAAAGATTACAAATATTGTGTTTTATGGTAGTGATGACATAAATTTTTGATTTTTTCGTGAATTTTGCAATGAATAGTTTGTGTTTTTTTAGGGCTTTTTAATTTTAATTTTATTATTGTATCTATTTACAGAGCTTAGATAATTGGAAAAATGGCGAGTTCATTAATGCGTGTTCTATGTTTGGAGAGGTTTGTCTAATTTATATTTTTGCTATTGTTAAAATTTGCTCCCCAGTTCAACTAGGAAGACTTCTATACAAGGGTTATCATTTTATTAATAGGTTTCACTATGTAAAACCTGTGTAAACTTCTCTCTTACATTCATGTTTAGAATCTTTGCTCAATGCTATTTTTCATGTGTGTTTCAGCCAATGATGGGGTCAAAATTATGCTTACCACTGATTATATCAGAGCTATCAGAGAAGTACATGATTTTTGTGCTGAAAGAAAGGGATTAATTACAAAACAAATTGAAAGTAGATTATTTGTTGCTATGACAATGTTCAAACCAAACCAAATTCAACCAAGCCTTTAGTCCCATTGCTATGCCAATGTAATTGCAAAAAATTGTGAGACATGCAATTATCACTCTTAAACATGGGTTTGTTGAGTTTTTTTGGTATTGTTCAAATTGAAACCAAAAAATCATCTGATTCAATAATATTATGTTAAGCTATTCAGGCATTTTTATTGTTCTTCAAATTATTTTTATTACTGCAATGAGTTCATTTTCTTGTCAAATTAAAGTTGCTTTTAAAGAATCATTTTGTTGATTTCTCATATGTATTTTGATGTGATTTCTCATTGCTAATGGTTTTTTAAAGTGAATTTAAGCAAGTGTTTTGTTTGCAGGTGGCTGATCCGTATTACGAACATTGGGTTACGTTGCTTCTATTTATGTGTGTAGTTGGTTAGCTCTCATTCTAAAACTAGACGATTAATTATTATTTATTTTAGTTGGATAAAATGATTACTCTTTTTGTTACCAAAATATTCGTTCACCGTTTTCTTGAAGTATTGAAATCTATAAAGTGAAAAGGTTACCAGTTAATGATTGCTATTCAGTAATATCCTTTTATTGAATGTTTCCTATACCGTGTGCCATTTTGACGTGGATTGATAAAATTTGTTGTTTGGACTTGAATTTAGGCGAAAGATTTTTAGAATTCTATTCTTTGTTCTTTGCTTATGCTACACTATAATATAAAATTTATTATTTGGACTGTAATTTTGAAGTTTTTTATTTGAAATTCATGAATGTTTTTGCCAGTTTACTGTGTAGAAATAATTTCAACTTCTTATTTGTGAAGTATTAAGCTGGAGTGAAGTATTAAGTGTCATTACAATTGAATTCCGTAGCACGTGTGGTACCAAAAAAATTATTGACCGTGCCTTCAGGCACGGGTTATCCTTAGTTCCATACAAACAAACTATTGTTTAAACTAAAATTATACTTCCACACAAAATAGAGAACCATAAAAACATCCAACCGTCCATATACAAAAAAAATATATTTAGTACCATGTGAAATGTCCATTTGGCGTGGTACAAATTACCATCGTAATATGTAGCACGACAAAAGGTGATCCATATGCCATGCCAGTAACTATCAGTTGGATTACACAAGTTATTTGACAAAAGCTGGTTGTCACATCCGTACGGTGGTTCGGGGGCCGATTCATATTTTTACCTCCTTAACGCCCTTTTTTGGTTAAGTTTAAAGCATTTTCGGCTCTAACTCCCAACCTACACTTGCTAATTACATTCTGTCAGTTGTCACAAGTCCTATTTGTCATGAGGAAGCTGGTTATGACATCCATACAGTGGTTCGGGGGCTGTTTTGCATTTTCGCCCCCATAATGGCCTTTTTTGGTTAAGTTTTGGGCGTTTTCGGCTCTAACTCCCAACATACACGTGCTAATTACATTCTGTCTATTGTAATAGGTCGTATTTGTTATGGGGAAGCTGGTTGTGACATTCGCATGGTGGTTCAGGGGCCGTTTTGCATTTTCGCCTCTTTAACGCCCTTTTTCGATTAAGTTAAAGGCGTTTTTGGCTCTAACTCCCAACCTACACGTGCTAATTACATTCTGTCTATTGTCACAGGTCCTATATGTCATGAGGAAGCTGGCTGTGACATCCGTACGGTGGTTCGGGGGCTGTTTTGCATTTTTGCCCCCTTAACGCCCTTTTTCAGTTAAGTTTAAGGCATTTTCGGCTCTAACTCCCAACCTACACGTCCTATTGATAGTCCGTCTATTGTCACTGGTCCTATTTATAGTGAGGAAGCTAGTTGTGACATCCTTATGGTGGTTCAGGGGCCGATTCGCATTTTCGCCCCCTTTGTGCCCTTTTTCGGTTAAGATTAAGGCGTTTTTGGCTCTAACTCCCAAGCTACACGTACTAATTACATTTTGTCTATTGTCACAGGTCCTATTTGTCGTAAGAAATCTGGTCGTGACATCCGTACGGTGGTTCGGGGGCTGTTTTGTATATTCGTCCCCTTAATGCCCTTTTTCGGTTAAGTTTAAGGCTTTTTCGGTTAAGTTTAAGGCGTTTTCGACTCTAACTCCCAACTTACACGTGCTAATTACATTATGTCTGTTGTCACAGGTCCTATTTTTCCTGAGGAATCTGGTTGTGACATCCGTTTGGTGGTTCGGGGGCTATTTTGTATTTTCACCCCCTTAATGCCCTTTTTCAGTTAAGTTTAAGGGGTTTTCGACTCTAACTCCCAACTTACACGTGCTAATTGCATCCCATCTGTTGTCACAGGTCCTATATGTCATGAGGAAGCTGGTTGTGACATCCGTACGGTGGTTCGGGGGCTGTTTTGCATTTTTGCCCCCTTAACGCCCTTTTTCAGTTAAGTTTAAGGCATTTTCGGCTCTAACTCCCAACCTACACGTCCTATTGATAGTCCGTCTATTGTCACTGCTCCTATTTATAGTGAGGAAGCTAGTTGTGACATCCTTACGGTGGTTCAGGGGCCGATTCGCATTTTCGCCCCCTTTGTGCCATTTTTCGGTTAAGTTTAAGGCGTTTTCGGCTCTAACTCCCAAGCTACACGTACTAATTACATTTTGTCTATTGTCACAGGTCCTATTTTTCGTAAGAAATCTGGTCGTGACATCCGTACGGTGGTTCGGGGGCTGTTTTGTATTTTCGCCCCCTTAATGCCCTTTTTCGGTTAAGTTTAAGGCTTTTTCGGTTAAGTTTAAGGCGTTTTCGACTCTAACTCCCAACCTACACGTGCTAATTACATTATGTCTGTTGTCACAGGTCCTATTTTTCCTGAGGAATCTGGTTGTGACATCCGTTTGGTGGTTCGGGGGCTGTTTTGTATTTTCACCCCCTTAATGCCCTTTTTCAGTTAAGTTTAAGGGGTTTTCGACTCTAACTCCCAACTTACACGTGCTAATTGCATCCCATCTGTTGTCACAGGTCCTATATGTCATGAGGAAGCTGGTTGTGACATCCGTACGGTGGTTCGGGAGCTGTTTTGCATTTTCGCCCCCTTAACGCCCTTTTTCGGTTAAGTTAAAGGCATTTTCAGCTCTAACTCCCAACCTACACGTGCTAATGGCAGTCCGTCTATTGCCGCTGGTCCTAATTTCCATTGGGAAGCTGGTTGTGACATCTGTGCGGTGGTTCAGGTGCCGATTCACATTTTCACCCACTTAACGCCATTTTTCGATTAAGTTTAAAGCATTTTCGGCTCTAAATCCCAACCTACACGTGCTAATTACATTCTGTTTATTGCCATAGGTCCTATATGTCGTTAGGAATCTAGTTGTGACATCCGTATGGTTGTTTGGGGGCTGTTTTGCATTTTTGCTCCCTTAACGCCCTTTTCCGGTTAAGTTTAAGGCATTTTCAGCTCTAACTCCTAACCTACATGTGCTAGTTACATTCCGTCTGTTGTCATAGGTCCTATTTGTCATGAGAAAGCTGGTTGTGATATCCGTATGGTGGTTCGGGGGCTGTTTTTCATTTTCGCCTCCTTAACGCCCTTGTTTGAATAAATTTTAATAAAGAAAGCTACATAGGTTTGTCTCTAGGTATCCGATTCTTTTAATTTATCATGATATTCAAGTACATTACAAAATATTTCTATTTCTTAACAAATATCATTTATTTTCTAGAATAGAATGGTGTGCACAATATGCCAGAAAGCATTTTATTCATATTTTTTGTATAGTTTTACGATTAACTCGAATTGGTAAGTGTGTTTGTAGGTGAATGTCTAATTAGACACATTGGCTACATATGTCAAACTTATATCCTCATCCAAGTATAATGTCTGACAAGGATACTCTATACATTTAGAAAAGGATAAATTACACTGACCTCTCCTAAAGTTTACAGAAAATACAAGCATTAATTTCGGTATATTTAGGAATTGTTTGGGATGATCTAAATAAGTGCACTTTTTGACTTTTTATGAAATATGGGTTGAGTGTGGGTTGGATTTGAAGTGATGTGGTAGAGAGGTGATGTGACTTAAATAAGATGATGTGACTTAAATAGGATAGTGACTTTTTGACTTTTTTAGATTATGACAAACAAGACCTTAGTAAGAATGTACCGAAATTAATACAAATAGTGCAAAGATACAAAGAGAAGTAAGGTAAAATAAACATTTCAGTGTAAAAGAGTCGATAATATCATTTTTTCATAAATATGAATAAATTATTGATGAAAATGGGTTTAAGTGTTATGTAAATTAAAATTTTTAGGAATCCCAATGTAATTATGCCAAACTTGTGGAGTTCACTGTATTTTTTTTTTTTTCAAATCTTAGGGGAGGTCAGTGAAATTTACCCTTAGGAAAGTATGTAACATAAAGATAGTGGGATCCATATTAATAAACACATATGAAATCCATCGTCTTTGAGTTTATAAGTAATAAATCGAAAATTGGGTAAGAAATAATACTCAACTAAGTTATAGCATTTCACAAAACCATGGAAAATGGGATAATGTCACCAAAAAGAGATTAAAACAATTTCGCAATAACAATAAGTATCTACTCTCAAGTTTCATTGACGGAAAATTTATTTCTCTTTGCTACCAAAAACATCCAAAGCATGACAACAAACACAACTTGACCAAAAAAAACAACAGTAAGTCAAGGAATATAAACATTAAACACAGAACTTGACAAAAAATACATTGATGAAACTTGATTTTTTAGAAGTGAGACTGTCAACTAATTTTGTAGAAACATGTTCATTCATGTGTTTCTAGGTCCGGTTCTGTGTTTGGTTTACATATTCCTAAACTTACTGAAAAATTATTAACAAAAGTATATAAAATAAGGAAGGGCACGAGAACAACTACTCTTGGAGAACTAAGCTAATCTCACCTTTATTGAGCGAGTCATTGAATCCCGTGGTTCTTTTCTTCATGTCCCACTGTTTCTTCTACCACACGCTGGTAACAGACAGACCGATTATTATCCCCAAACAAATCTCCTTGATCACCCCTGGACCTTTCAAGGTGACCTGATGACCAGGCATTTTCACTCTAGTTGTAACGAAATCTCTGCAGTTTAGAGAAGGATCATGAAGGGAATATCATAAGTTAATTGCTAATTAACATAACATGATAATTGGTTCAATTTTCTCCCCCCCTCAAAAAAACCCCCCCCCCCCCCCAAAAAAAAAAGAAGATATAAGATCAACCAATTATTGGCCGCCAAAGTATGACAACCTAGTACACGAATCTTTTTTCTAAAGCGAGTTTTGAGAAAGGCAAGATGTAGGGCCAATTTATTACTACTTTTCCTGAAAGACATATTGAGTTGAGAATCTCTAATAAAATTGCAAACCTCTCAAAGTTTTTAAAAGCATCATAACAGTTCCATTTTCCTTCTTTTTGTCAACAAAACTAGAGAATGAAGACAAACAAAAATACGTACATATCTGGCCCAAACAAACTTAATTATAAAGCATATAACTTAATTAAATGTTTCTTCAAGTAGATCCACTTAGCTGAACAAAAAGGACATGAATATAGGTTCGATATAGCTCAAGAGAACAATCAAATGAGAGAGATTGATATGAAAACAAGTCAAACCAATTCGAACCTAATTTCACTCCCAGGCATCTATTTGATACTAATTAGCACAACACAACATAAAGAGAGCGCAGGTCCTATATTTCACAACATAATGTCACAGATTCATGGATCTGAAACAGGAATTAATGGAAAGCAAATGACACAATTCATAAGTACAAAACCGTAATACAGAGCTTGAAGCTAGGGATCGAATCATAGAAAAGCAAAATGAATGCCAAAGTTCTACATTTTGGTGTAAAGTTCGTAATCCATCTGGGTTTCCCACATTCGCTTCAGTTTTCTTACCATCTTGACTGAAAGTGGACAATACATTCTATACAAGTTCATTACAAGTTCATTACTGTTACTCAAACAACAAAAGCAAGATCATAAACCAACCCAAGTCAAGATGAACCAAACTCCCCCTGACTAAAATCAACCACAAACACTGAAAACCAGTGAACAAGAATAAAATGACAAAAATACTATGGTGGAGCAAGCAAGAAATCTCAGATTTGTACCTTAAAACACACAAGATTATCCAAGAAGCACAATTACTAGTAAACACAATGTGCACAGTCTGTAGAAGATTCCTCACGAAAGAAAGTGATGCATTATGTGAAAAGCATAGATCCCATGATAAAAGTGTGTGTGTGACTCTTGGAGTTCGACAAACACTAGATTCAATCCTAGTAGTGATCTGAAAGTTGGACCTCTAACAAGAGAATCTAAGCACACCTAAGGAAAGTCAAACCACTAGGAATCAAGGGGTATTTGGTGGAGGTAAGGCGGAAGGCTCCCCCTCAATCAATGAATCTTTTCTTTTTTTTCCTTTTTTTTTTTATTTTACATCTTTTTATTTTCTTTCTTTTGCACATCTTTTTTTTTTTCGTTTCTTTCTTTTGCACATTTTTTCTTTCTTTTGCACACTCATTAGCGGTTGACACGCTCAAGAGTATGGAAACCGAACCAGAGAAGCATGGATATAATAAGGATGGCCTGGTTGGTGACTCTGAGGTAGCCTTTTCCTCATGGCTGGACTACAAAGAATAGAGGGGAAAGCCGTGGATGTGCAAAAAGATGGAAGATGGTTAAGAGACTCAACATCACCCATGATATGCTAGTATAGGTCAATTCCTCTAGAAAAGCAAAAGATACAATGCCAGAAGTCCATAGAAAAAAAATAATCACTAAGGCGGAGGACTCTAAAATTTGCTAATCCAAGAGTGTGTACAGAATGAGACATACTAATCAAAAAACACACACTCCAAAATGAGTAATGACCACAGAAAGCACACACATATTAACAGGTAATGGATATTCTTATCAATTCCAATATGCACCAAGGACCACTCAAAAATTTTAAGCTTGCAAAACCATCCAAAAAAAAATCTTTTTGGTTTATTTATTTATTTATTTTTCTCTCTAAACAAAGCAAGACAAAAAAACGAACAAGCACACATTTTTTTTTTAAAAAAAAAACAACACACAAAAACCCAAATGCTAAAACAAATAAACAAATTAACACAAGTCAAGTTTTCTCACCCAAACCGCTTTAGTACGAACAAAGTTGTGAGCATTGCAGTTCTTGGGTGGTGTCTTGACGTTGTAGTTCCCTTCCCTTTCAATGGGAACCTGTCTCGACTTGGTTTCCAACATCCTATTTTTAGGTCTAGGCAAATACACTCTCCCATGCAACTTATAACAATAAGGGCGAATATGACCATGCATACCACAATGATGACAAATAAAAACAGGGTGTACAGGGTGTACCTTCTTTTCTTTTACCTTTCCAACTCTAGGAAGTTTGAGAAGTCCATCCTTATGTTGAATTGTTTGTTCCCCTTTTCCTTGAGTTCTTGTATCATGAGATGTGGATGCACTCTGTTTTTGCTCTTTCTTACCACCAAAGCCAATGCCACTCTTGTCAGAACAAATTTGTTGAGAACCAATGATATTGTCGAATGTCTTTGATCCTCTGTTCGAAACACCAATGGTAGCCATAGCACACTTGAGTTCTTCTTCTTTCTTGATCATTAGTTCTTCCAAAGCAACTTGTGACATCTCGAGAGTTTCAATTTTTTTTTCATATGTTGCATAGATTTGCTGTAGCTCATTCCTCTCTGTCTCACAAGTCAAGAGTTTTGCACAAAGAGCTTGCCGATCATTAGTTAGCTTGATGGCATCAATCCTAGCCTCGGAAATCTCCTCCTTTAGTTTGACATTCTCACTTTCACATGCTGTGAGTTTCATAGTGAGTTTGTCATTCAATTTGGATAACTTAAGAGACTCCTTATACAGCTTTTCATAAGCTTGCTCAAGCTCTTCATCATCAGTTCCCGAGGATTCATCATCAGTGGTATTCTCAACCGGGCTCTTCGGATACTCTATTCGTCTTACAGTTTCAGAAGCCACCATGAAAGCAAGAATTGTTTATGTCCCTCTTCACCTTGATCTTCATTGTCACTTCATCTTCATCAGGATTTCTGAATATCATCATCCAAGTTAGCCTAGGGCTTTCTCTCCTCAAACGAGTAGGCATTCTAGCAGTGGCCAAATCCTTGCATTCATAGCATTGGGAACTCTATTCAGAGTTCCCTTGTACTTTCCTTTCTCCTTCTTGGCTATAGATTAAATTTTGAGTTTTCTTTGCCTTTAGATTTATAGAGTATGAGTAGATCTGCCAAAAGATTCGAGGATTCTTTTTCAGAAAAGATTTTTTTAAAATTGATTAACAAAAGCAGCCGTAATCTTGGAATCTATCTCACAAGATCCTCATTAGGAATCCTCTCCAACTCTGATGAGCACTATCTAAAAGCAAGTATCTTTTTGGTTTTCTTTTTTTGAATTTCTATGTGCGCTCATATAGTTTGGAGACTTTCAACCAAACATGATGCTAAGCTTGAGGTTGTCAACATCTTGAGTCTCGTCAATTACCGTAACTGTTTGGTTGAATCTC
>NW_021034509.1:0-14849 GCF_004153795.1 Camellia sinensis
CTTCCACCCTTGTACCACTTCCCAAACATGGAAAGTAAGGTTTATATCCAAGACAAACCAAAACGGATGTAAGCCAAGGGTTTGGGAGGCAAGACGCGCGATCGGGAGCCTCGAAAACCAGCTGCCGAGCATCAAAAGTGGCGTACGACCACAAAAGTGGTCTCCCGGACCACAGTGTCCCTCTAGACAGAGGAAACCAGGTGTGCTCCGAAAAATCGTGCCAAGCGGAGAATGTTAAGCAGTCCCAAGCCGAGGGACACGGCCGACGGCTCCGAAAATCGGAAACTAGTCTCCAAATGGGAGCAGTGGCCTACGACCACGAAAAGTAGCCTACGACCACTGAGAGATGGTCTACAAGACCTCTCCCTCTCTCCGGGAAGAGAAAACAAAACTTGGTCCGCGGACCGAGTCAAAGTACAAAGGGTCCCGAGGTCCGGAGGCGAGGCTCTCAGCCAAGAACTCTGAAACCTCGAAACGAGCACAACATGCACAATCACCGAGCGCTCAATCGATGACGTCTGAGTCTTAAGGTTGGTCAAAAATGGGGTGTCCACACCTCGCTACGGTGCTTACGGTTGAGTGGCGTCTATCTCCCAAGATACAATGATCTTAACCAATTTGTAGTCGCACTCCAAAACAAATTGTACGGCAAACCAAACCTGTATTCTAACTCTCTGAATTTTATTCTAAAACTAAAATGTAGAATAATTCAAAACAAAGCAAAGTTGGACAGCAAAAGGAGTATTTTTCAGACTGTTTTCCATGAACAAAACTGTTGGAAATGTTTGGTATATGTAGGCAACAAAAGCTGTCCGAACAGATAAGTTTCTGTAACTTCAACAGATGCTAAACCCTTGAACAGATTTAGTATGGAAACTGGACAGATTTGAATCTGTGAAAATTTAGAAACTGTCCAGAATTTCAACAGATTGAAGAACAAGTCTGGACAGAATTTACTTGAAGTTTTTGATCGACCCAAATCTGCTGGAACAAGTCTAGATTATATAGACTCGAACAGGTACTAAAATGAAGTGAACAGATGCAACCTGTGTGGAACAGATTAACTGTTGCAGTTACCTATCTGTTACTGAAACCGCCAACTGCCTGGACAAATTTGAATTTTAAATCTGTCCGGTTTGCAACAGATAAGACCTGATTGAACTGTTTTAATTTCGGACAAGAAATTTTGGAAAAAATTCAAATGAATTTTGCCTAAAATAATAATATTAGAACCGATCCACAACCCACACCCGCGCACGACCGGCGGCGGCGGCACGCGCGCGTGTGCGCGCGCGTGTGTGGTTGTTTCGACTAAGGTTCATTTTGTCCATAACTCCTCCCTTCTACAAACTTGGGGCCCAACCCAAGTGTTGTAGGCTAGAGCTTATATACACAAATAAACTCTCTTAAAGTTTCAATGTGGGATAACCCACAAGGAAACCCACTATTAAAACTTAAATGTTCAATTCCACGAACCTGAAAACAACGTCAACTTTCCATTCACTCAAAAATGGTTTTGACGTACCGTCTTCACCGTGTGACTTGTCATGCGGCAAGGAACACTTCACCTCTTCAGACCCGCCCCAAAAGAATTTCGAGACCCACTCAATTTTGGGCTCAAAGTTGGCCCAAAATATACCTATATAAACCAATTTTTCCAACAATCCCCCACATGAATGGAATTTGACGAAGAGAAAATGCAACAACATGATCTAATTACAGAGAGTACAAAAATTGAGAATATTCTGCAAAGGATAGGTAGCTTTTGGCTTTGAACCTTCCCTTGTGAGACACTATCAGATTTACTAGCTAACCAATGAACATGATGTCTTGAACTGTTCAGCCGTTTGTGTAAACCAAGATAATAGAACTCACACAGAATATCCCCAGACGCAGTTTAATTCTCACTATTGTGTTCATTTTGGCCCTGAACAACCTGGTCTTTTATAAGTGCTCTAAAGACTTGTAGCCCTTCACAAATCTCATAGAACCGGCCCAGTTCACACTCACATAGGTGATTCTTATGAAGAGTATCCTGCCATACTCCACTAGGTTTACCAAGATATAAGAATTATTAAAAGTATTACTTAACCTAAAACGCTGTAGACATCACTATTTCATCATAGAAATGGGTAGGAGTTAGACTCCCCAGTGATCCTTCTGAGTCATTCACAACTCGGTTGTCCCTTTGAACCTAGATCTTGGGATCTCCAGTCAATTAGGTTGGGTTGCCGTTGTGGTAGCTCTTATTTAATAGGCTTTAGACCCATTCCCCTCGATGAATTCTCAACTAGCTCTCTTGTTAACCCTTTGGTTAGTGGATCCGCTATGTTGTCTTTAAACTTCACATATTCAATAGAAATAATTCCATTAGAGAGTAGTTGTCTTACGGTATTATGTCGACGACGAATGTGTCGAGACTTACCGTTATACATATGACTCTGTGCTCTACCAATTGCTGATTGACTATCACAATATACGCATATAGCAGGCACCAGTTTTGGCCATATTGGTATATCTTCAAGGAAGTGGCGAAGCCATTTTGCCTCTTCCCCAGCTTTGTCTAAAGCTATGAATTCTGATTCCATAGTAGACCTAGCAATACAAGTCTGTTTGGAAGATTTCTAAGATACAACCGTCCCACCAAGAGTAAAGACATACCCACTGGTAGACTTTGAGTTTTTAGAATCTTATATCCAATTTGTATCACAGTATCCTTCAAGTACTGCTGGATATCTCGTATAATTAAGCCCAATGTTACGAGTAAATCGGAGATACCTTAGAACCCTTATAATTGCTTTCCAATGTTCTATTCCCGGATTACTTGTATATCTACTTAATTTACTTACTGCATAAGCTATATCCGGGCGAGTGCAGTTCATCAAGTACATTAAGCTTCCAATAATTTGGGCATACTCTAATTGAGAAATGCTTTCCTATACATTCTTAGAAAGATACAAATTAACATCCATAGGTGTTCTAGCAAGGTGATCATCATCTTTGCTAAATTTGTCAAGTATTTTCTCAATGTAATGAGATTGTGACAAAGCATATCCTTCTGATGTTTTGGTAATTTTCATACCAAGAATTACATCAGTAATTCCCATGTCTTTCATGTCAAAATGTTTATTCAACATTTTCTTGGTAGTTTTAATCATGTCATTATTACTACCGATGATAAGCATATCATCTACATAAAGACATACAATGACATAACCTTTGTCTATGTTTTTAATATAAACACATTTGTTACACTCATTAATTTTAAATCCATTTGACATCTAGATTTAAATTAAATTCCCACACTAATTTCTTATTGAAAAAATTCAAAAGAATTTTATTAAGAAATTAATGTTAAACCTGAAAACGATGTCAACTTCCCATTCACTCATAAACCTTTTGGTTGTTCCATGTAAATTTCTTCCTCTAACTCACCATTTAAGAAAGCGGTTTTCACATCCATTTGATGAATTTCTAGATTGTACAAAGATGCAATGTCAATTAACATTCTAATGGATGTTATTCTAGTAACCGGTGAGTGTGTTGAATCCACTTTACCCAAAAGGTTTACAACCTGGTGGCAAATCCACCAATCCCCAAGTGTGATTTTGCAAGATGGATTCAACTTTACTATTGACAGCTTCTTTCCATAAAGGAGCCTTAGGACTAGACATAGCCTCTTTAAAAGTTAAAGGCTCATTTTCTAACAAATATGTTAGAAAATCTGGACCAAAAGATTTTGAGGTTCTAGCACGTTTACTACGCAATGGCAATTTACATTCTAATGGATGTTATTCTAGTAACCGGTGAGTATGTGTTAAAATAATCAAGACCTTCTTTTTGTCTAAAACCTTTGACCACAAGTCTTGCCTTGTATTTGTCAATTGATCCACTCGCTTTCATTTTTCTTTTGAATCCACTTGTACCCAAGAGGTTTACAACTTGGTGGCAAATCCACCAATCCCCAAGTGTGATTTTGCAAGATGGATTCAACTTTACTATTGACAGCTTCTTTCCATAAAGGAGCCTTAGGACAGGACATAGCCTCTTTAAAAGTTAAAGGCTCATTTTCTAACAAAAATATTAGGAAATCTGGACCAAAAGATTTTGAGGTTATAGCACGTTTACTACGCCTAGGTTCCTCTTCCTTATTTTGATCTAACTCTTGTTCTTGATCATGTTCTTGATCCTGACTAGTAATAGCATCATGAGATCTTTTATTGTTACTAGTCTCTTGTCCAGTCTTATTTGGAAACCCATGTTCAAAGAAAGATGCATTCCGAGACTCAATAATAGTATTTACATGCATTTCGGTATGTTCTGATTTATAAATCAAAAACCAATATGCACTACAATTCTTGGCATAACCAATAAAAATGCAATCAATGGTCTTAGGACCTATCTTAGTCTTTTTAGAACTAGGTATAGCCACTTTAGCCAAACACCCCCACACTTTTAAGTATTTGTAGGATGGTACTCTTCCATGCCACAATTGATAAGGTGTTTAATTAGCAGAAAGTATTGCTTCCCCCCACAAGTTCTGAGGTAATCCAGAACTGATTAACATGGCATTCATCATTTCTTTTAAAGTCCTATTTCTCCTTTCAGCAATTCCATTTTGCTGAGGTGAGTAAGGAGCGGTGGTTTGATGAATTATTCCATGTTCTTTACAAAATTCACCAAAAGGTGATTCATATTCACCACCTCTATCACTTCTAAGTTTCTTGATTTTCTTATCAAGTTGATTTTCAACTTCATTCTTATATTGAATGAAAGTTTCCAAAGTTTCATCCTTAGTTCGAATTAAATAAACATAACTATATCTAGTATAGTTGTCTATAAAAGTGATAAAATACTTTTTCCCACCTATTGTTTGAATTGACTTAAAATCACAAATGTCACTATGAATTAATTCAAGTGGTTCCGTACTTCTTTTAATTGGATGAAAAGGAGTTTTGAATAATTTTGCCTCAACGCAAATTTCACATTTATGATTTGAATCAATGTCAAAATTAGATAAACATTCCATATTAATTAATCTACGTAAAGATCCATAATTAATATGTCCTAGTCTACCATGCCATAAATTTGAGACTCAAGCAAGTAAGAAGAAGATGTATTATTTTTAATAACTGAGGGTACAATGGTCATTACATTTAACTTGAAAAGGCCATTCAGACATGTAGCCTTTTCCTACATACATCTCATTCTTAGTAAGTATAAATTTATCACTCTCAAATACTAGCCTAAACCCATTCTTACTCAACAAAGATCTGGAAACAAGATTCTTGCGAATGTCCGGTACATGCAGCACATTGTGGAGAGTGAGTTCCTTTCCAGATGTCATCTTGAGTACAATATTTCCTTGTCCTTCAACTTTGGAAGTTGAGGAGTTGTCCATAAAAAGTTGTTGATCATTGTCCACTGTAGAATAAGATGTGAACATCTTTTTGTCGACACAAATATGGCGAGTAGCACCAGTGTCCACCCACCATTCTTTAAGATTTCCGACAAGATTTGCCTCAGAAACAACTGCAGAAAGATTGATGTCATCCACACCATTGGAAATCTTGTCCACTTCGGTTATATGGGCTTGAGCAGGCTTCTTGCTTGTTCTTCTTTTGCTTTTGCCTTTGCCTTTGTTACGGCAATCTCTGACCCGATGTCCCTCTTTGTTACAAATGTAATACATGCTATTAAACTTGTACTTCTTAGTTTCTCCTCCTTTAGATAGCATTTTCTTCTGCCATCTTTTAAAAACACTTCCTAAGAACTTCTCTGGTTTTTCACCACGATTCACTGGCACAGTCCCAACAAAAGGAGAGGTTGGCGTAATGGCAATCACCATACCAGTATTGGTTTAAACATTAGTTTCACCAGTTTCAGTAGCCATAAATTCTAAATTATAAAATAAAATTAGAATTAGAATTTTATACTACACAGAAAATTTAAACCAAAAAACACAGAATTTTAAATTCTGTAAAAATAAAAGAAACAAGAAATGTAACTTTTATTTCCAATTAATTTGGAAATAAAATAAAGTAAAATTTATTTAACCAAAGTAATTTCACACAGAAAATTAATTTCTGTAACATTTCAATAATTAAAATACTAAAATAGAATTTTAATTAATGAAAACTCAGAAAATAATTTCTAAAAATCAAAATTAATTTCTGAAAAAAATTTCACAAAAATATATTCTGAATTGTTAATGACACCAGTATATTACTACTAGTTGTCAAAGAAAATGGACAGTATATTACTACTATCTGTCAAATAGCATATAAATCACTATTTGTTTTTCCAACCAGAATATTATTTTGTAAATCCACAGAAAATAATTTTCTTAAAAGAAGAAAGAGAAAAGGAAATAAACGAAAAATTCAGTAAACAGAATAATTCGAATATGTCTGAAGATTGTTGGAACAATCTTCTATGTAAATAAAATAAATTGAAACAAAGTCAAACAAATAAATAAATAACGTACCGAATTTATTCATCGAACTGAATTAAAAATTCAAAGACCAAGTCGAGTGCGTGACACTCTGTCCTTAAAACAGATTCACCCCATGTGGACGCGCCCGAACGTCCCGGGAAAATCCCGTTTTGTTCATTGGGCTCACTACAGTTCGGACTCAATGTCACGGTTCTGAATCTAATCTCACAAAGTGCAATGCAAGATCGATAAATCACCAAAGAGTCCAAATCCGGCAAATCATTTTGAAAAACTAATTTTTAGAAAGAAGTGCCAAACATGGACTGTTTTGCCAGATACAGAGTCGCCACCTAAATGTTTTTATTTTGAAAAATTTAGGAAACCCTAACTCGCGCCTAAGGCCACGTGTCCGTCATCACCAAAGTTATCTCGGCTCAGGAACTTGGGTACGAGAGGGGAAGGTCATGCAATGAGCACCCCCGCTCGCCCGATCAAAGATCAGCCTCTACGCCACTACTAAACATGATATCTTGTTTTTGAAAACACATGTGCTCTTATTCCGGTTTATTAGCCTGAATTACTATGTGTGCGCACAATATACAAGTATAGACTAGATCGCCTAATTTGGAACAAAACAGCTCATGTTTGTTTTTTAAAGCGATTTGCTACTCGCAAGTAGGTTAAAATGCGGATTTTGCCACCCTCAAGTGGGCTTAGAAAATATGGTGATTTGCCACTCTTAAGTGGGCTTAAAACTCGCAATCAATGAATTGTCCCAATTCAAGTAATCCAACCTTCACCCACAAGCAATCAGGCAGTTATATCACATAAGCAAATAGCCTCATGGTAAACATGCTATCATGGCAGTCACTCACACACATGCAAAGATGCTAAAGTATAAACACTTACCGAGTACTCCGAGCCAAAACAAAAGTATGTTAGAAATCAATGCATGATCCTAGTTCATGTTTAAGATGGCTAATGCAACACATGCAAAATGCAACTAAGATAGGCTCGACTATTCTAATGTGGCATATGAGATGCTATAGATAACACGCATTCAACTTGGAATTGAAATACGATGCAGTTAGTATGATGCGCCGAGCCTGGTGCATACAAGACAGTGAATGGATGCAAACATGCGAGTATGAGGATGCTAATTGAAACATGCCCTAAAACTAACCATCGTAAGCTGGTAAATAAAAAAAGAGAAAGAAGTGGGGACGGAAGACATGCATCACACATACGCACACTTATTACAAAATTTACCCTCTCGACGGAGGATCCGAATAAATAATACAGAACCAGCTAGCTAATATAAGCTAATCTAATTAAACTAGTTATTACACGACGAAATGAATAACAAGTTACAACTACTTATTACACAACATTAACTAAGTAAGCAATCTAAATGAGCATGCAAACTAAGTGAATGTGGGCTGCCCTAGCTCTGCTTTGAATGACAAAGGATGCATGCATGCTTGATATTGCCTTGTCAAAATCCCTCACGACGCCCCAACTTGCCTCTGTTGTAGTTGACCTCAGAACACTGCACAAAGCTCCAGAAGGCTAAAACTCCACCTTGGGAATCTGTGGGAAGGCTGCCGACCAGCTATTGGCCTTGGAGACCACCTACCGACCACTTTGTGTGAAAAACCAGAAAAAGTGGTCGGCCAGCCACTAAATCGGCTTGGCCGACCAATTTCTGCCCCTGGTTTCTGATTTGCAACAAATGCAAGAGAGAGAGATGGCAAAGTATTCGCAACACATGTGTGCACGACCACTCTCCCCATCATTGCATAAGCTCAGGGAGTGTAGTCCTTGACCCTCAGGCCACCAATCACACATCTCGATGCATGATGGCCGAGAAGTCGAATTGCACGACTCAATGTGAAATGAATGCACATACAAGCACCTAAAGCCAACAACTCCGTCATGGGTAGTCAAGAGTGTCAGTGACCGGTAATCGAGGCACGTTTCATCATTTCAAGCATGAAACGTCCCTCGTTTCCCGTGTTTGACTAATCCCTATTCCAAACACAATGCAACAAACAAGGCATGCACCAATGCAACTCTAGCATGCAATCTCAATGCAATGCAACTAAGTCATGCAAACATGCAAGGTGATAACAGTGCAAACATGCAACTAGCATACACAATGCATATAGAAACTAAAACAATATAACAATGAGAATGGACAAGGCATGCTACAATGCAATGATCAATCATCGGACAACATAGCAATACTCATGCTATGAACTACAATGGCATACTCAATGCAAAATGGACTTAAACCAAAAAGGATGGCTCTCAGCCACACCCAAACATTGGCCAATAGATGATGGAAATAAGGCATCAAAAACATACAATCATGCCACAATGCAACGGCGCCAAGTCTAAGGCACAAAAACACAACTTTCTAAACGCATTGAAAGCGATGCAAAATGGAGTGCCAATGACACATGTTTCAAGCTCTGAAATTGTAACAACCCTCACCTTACACTTGTCATGCTTGCATACATTCCTGCATGATCTTGCCTTGTTATGATATAGGAAGAGATTGCTTGCCTTGATTTGATTGTATTGCTTGCGTGGTTTTGTTCTTGCTCGGTTGTGTGTTGTTGGCCGAGGTCACCTTTGAGCTTAGTTCGCCTTTGAACCCTTGTATTAGATCTATTTTGGAGACCTTGGCACCCCATCTTCACCTCGGGCATTATTGTCCGAGATGTTGGTCTTGATTGATGCATCCTTGTCGCGGGGCAGGTATGGCCTAGGCCGAGATGTGGCACACCTCTGGCCAAGGTGGGCACAGCCCTTAGTTCCCAAGTGTTCGTCCTCCCTAGCCGAGTGTTTGTTATCCTGTTGTCGGATCCTGATTGAGGCCGATGTCATTACTTGCAGATGAGTCTTACCCGAGCTTGCTGCATACGCTTTGATCAGAGGCGACCTGTCTATCTATCAATCACCTTTTTGAGCTGGTAACCAACCCGATAGCGCCACGTGTCGATGCTGATTATTAAGACAGCCGGCAGACCTTGAAACAAATCATTTTCTTGTCTCAAATTCTCTTGCCTTTAGAGAGAGAAGCTCTAGAGAGAAAGAAGAGGAGTTCTTGAGTGAGAGTAAGTCTTCCAAGCTTGATCTTCGTGGTTTGATCCGTTGGATTAGAGTTTTGAGGTTAGAATCTTGATCTACCTTGGTTGTTGTTGCCGATCATCTAGCTGCATTGCATGATCGAATCTGTTTTGCATGTCATGCATCGATTTGAAGTTGGTTTTGGAAAGAGAAAATGGTTTTTCATATGTTCTTGAAGGAAGCCTCGTTTTGATCCGAAAGTTTGGAACGAAAACCATGTTTTTGTGTTTGTTCTTGCATGACCATCTTGCATGGGTACTCAGGTCCATGTTTTGAACTCATGGCATGAAATCTTAGATTTTTGTAACAAGTTATGATCTTGCATTCATCTTTCTCATGATCGTGTTCATCATGTTCTTCATGTTATTTCAAGGGAAAACCCAGGTTTTCCCGACTTTGCTTTTGAATAAGGCCAGCAGGACCACACCTCGGCTAGGATGTGTGGGACCTCGGCAAGGACCTGGTTGGTACCCAGTGTGTTCCCATGAGACGGGAGCAGTGTTTAAACTCCCAGCATGTTTTGCTTTGTTTTTGACTTGGATCTGTTAAGAATGCTGAGATCATTCGTATATAGGTATAGCTTGTTTTGAGAATATGGTTTGCCATGTGATTTGTAGGACCTTGATCCTTGCTTTGAGCCTACACCTGAAGAACTAGGTGAGTGGTATTATTGATAAAGCTATGTTATACTTGTTTTGATAAATCTTGCTTGCTTTGTTTTGACGAAAGTGTTTTGTTAAACATGAATGAATAGCCCTGTTTTGATGTATCAAGTATAAGCTTCGTTTGATGTTAACCTTGAAAAGTCCCTTGTACTGGAGGACTATAAACTTTCGCAGTACTAAGCATAAAAAGGATACGGTCCTTTTTCGGAAAGTCCCTTGTACTGGAGGACTATAAACTTTCGCAGTACTAAGCATAAAAAGGATACGGTCCTTTCTCGGAAAGTCCCTTGTGCTGGAGGACTCTAAACGTTCGCAGTACTAAGCATAAAAAGGATACGGTCCTTTCTCGGAAAGTCCCTTGTGCTGGAGGACTCTAAACTTTCGCAGTATTAAGCATAAAAAGGATACGGTCCTTTCTCGGAAAGTCCCTTGTGCTGGAGGACTCTAAACTTTCGCAGTACTAAGCATAAAAAGGATACAGTCCTTTCTCGAAAAGTCCCTTGTGCTGGAGGACTCTAAACTTTCGCAGTACTAAGCATAAAAGGATACGGTCCTTGTTAAATCGGGCTACGGGCCTAAGTAACACAAGTCCCTCGTGCTGGAGGACTATAAACTTTCGCAGTACCTTTGAGTAAACGATTACGGATCGCACAGCCCTTGTTTTGATGAGCTTGATGTGTTTTGCCGATGTCAGTAAGCATTCCTTGAGACTTGTAATACTTGATTGATGAATACGGTTCATCCTTTGTTGCCGATGTTGTAATACTTGATTGATGAATACGGTTCATCCCTTGTTGCCGATGTTGTAATACTTGATTGATGAATACAGTTCATCCTTTGTTTTGATAAAGATTGACGCGTTTGTTTTGAAAGGCTGCGATTATATTCATGCAAAACCTTTATTTCTAGTACCATTCACTGAGTATCCAAGCTCACCCTCTCTATATATATGTAGGTGATGAGCAGGACGTCGGCGACGCCTAGACTGTTTTTGAAAGCTTGTTTGGACTCTTAATTATGTCGGCTTTGTTTTGTATTTACGTCGGCAATGTCAATTATCATCATGTCGGCAATTCTTGAAAATCATGCTTCTTGGCTTATATTAACTGTATTTTGTATATGTCGGCTCAAGAAGCCTTTTGATCAAGATGTAATACGTATTTTGTTTGGTTGTATTCAAGTTGTAAGATGAATGACATTGCATTTGATCTACGCACAGCTCTTATGGACCACTTGTATTTGATTTATTGCTTCCGCATTTGTTTCGGTAATTACGGATTACTGGCCATCACGGCACCAAACTACTAGGGGCGGTTTGGGGTCGTGACAGAATGGTATCAGAGCACAAGTTCCCCGGTGTACGATAATCACACACTTTGGGTCCTAAAGAGCATAGGATTTCCCTTAGAAAGATGTTAGGATTGCATCATGGTGTTTGCTAATTGAACAAGGTGTGCATTGTCTTGATATGCTTATTTGTTGCTTGCCTACGTGGTTATTTGCTTAATTGTTTTAAAGTCACACTTTGCATGCTCATAGCATCATGAGGAGGGGTAGACCTCCAATTGGCCGGGATCAGCCCGAAGACAGAATGGATAGACTGGAAAGATTAGTTGAGGGTTTGGCCCGCGAGTTGAGGCAAACAAGACAGCAGTTCGCCAGTGCCACGTCGACTCAGGCCGAGCAGACCAACGGCCGAAATGTAATTCCGCCTCCACCTCCTCCAGTGCCGCAAGTTCCCCCGCAGCCTGCCTTATATGGGGATGGCACGATAGCTTTGATTCGGGAGTTCAAGAAAATGAGACCACCAAGATTCTCTGGGGGTATAGAGCCGATGAAGGCTGAGGCGTGGGTCTTAGAAATGGAGAAGTTGTTCGAGATCTTCCCTAGTACCGACGCTCAGAAAGTGACGTTAGCAGCATTCACATTAGATGATGACGCTCGCAGGTGGTGGATGATGGTTAGAGGGAGCAATCCAGATCTGACCTGGACTCGATTCTTAGAGCTGTTCTACCAGAAACATTTTCCCCTAAGTGTTCGAAACCGCAAGGCTACCGAATTTCACACTTTGACCCAAGGCAACCGAACAGTAGCGGATTATGACCGCGCTTTTACTGAATTGGTGAGGTTTGTACCTCATATGACCAACGATGAATATATGAAGGCCAGGAAGTTCGAGTGTGCTCTTCGTGGACCGATTCAAGACCGGGTTAATTTGCTTGATATGCCGACTTATGCCGAAGTACTGGACAAAGCCATTCAGGCTGAAGCTAATTTGAATCGATACCAGAGCTTGGAAAAACCAGCAAAAAAGGCAGAACTATGACAATCGCCGAGGACAGCTGGGCACCAAGAAGAGAACGAACATGGGAAGTACTAGTAACCTAAGACAGGAAGGGAGTGCTAAACCGATGTGTTCGGATTGTGGGAAGCAACATTTCGGGATCTGTCGTCGGACGTCTGGAGCCTGCTATGAATGTGGCGAGATGGGCCATTATGTGAGAGATTGCCCCAAGACAAAAGCTGATAACAACAAGAAGGGTGAGAATACCTCGGGTACCGTTCAGAAGGGAAATGCTGGGAAAGGACAAATGAGACAAGGCAGGGTGTTTGCGTTAGTGCCAGGAGACACTCAGAATGCTGAGGCAGTAGTGTCAGGTATACTTCTAATTTGCTCCCAAGATGCTTATGTGTTGATTGATTCGGGTTCTACTCATTCGTTTATATCTACTAAGTTTACCGAGAAAATTAATAGAAAACTAGAGCCCCTTGATTTCGTATTATCTGTGTCTACACCATCTGGGAGACCTATGATTGTTGAGTCCATTTTTAGGGCATGTGTTGTTGTAATTGAGAATATTGAATTGTTGGTAGATTTAATGCCTCTGAACATGACTCATTTTGATGTTATACTGGGAATGGACTGGTTAGTCGCAAACGATGCATCCATTAATTGTGTTTCAAAAAGTGTCACTTTGAGACCCCCAAACCTAGCCGAGGTTATTTTCCAGGGTAAAGGGGTAGTGCCCCCACCTTACTTGATTTCGTCCATTAAGGCCTGTAAGTTAATTCAGAAGGGGTGCCGAGGCTACTTGTGTAGTATATTGAGTGATCAGAATGGAAATGTTAGTTTAGCCGACATCCCAGTTGTTAACGATTTCCCCGACGTCTTTCCAAATGAATTGCCTGGCCACTTGACCGATAGAGAAATGGAGTTTACTGTCGACATCATATCGGGAACGCAGCCGATCTCCAAAACACCTTATAGGATGGCCCCAGCTGAACTTAGAGAATTGAAACTGCAATTGCAAGAGTTGTTAGATAAGGGATTTATTAGGCCGAGCACTTCACCATGGGGAGCACCTGTTCTATTTGTTAAAAAGAAGGATGGCACACTCCGTTTGTGTATCGACTATAGAGAACTTAATAAGGTCACCATTAAGAACAAGTACCCGTTACCTAGAATTGATGATC
Source organism: Camellia sinensis (assembly GCF_004153795.1). Taxonomy (NCBI): domain Eukaryota; kingdom Viridiplantae; phylum Streptophyta; class Magnoliopsida; order Ericales; family Theaceae; genus Camellia; species Camellia sinensis. Next base: position 13,711 of record NW_021034509.1, read on the forward strand.
TGCTTGACCAATTACAAGGAGCGCGAGTCTTTTCTAAGATCGACCTTAGGTCTGGTTACCATCAGCTTAAGGTTAAAGCCGAAGATGTCGAGAAGACTGCCTTTCGAACAAGATATGGCCACTACGAGTTTTTAGTAATGCCTTTTGGAGTGACTAATGCCCCTGCTGCATTTATGGATTTGATGAACAGAGTCTTCAAGTCGTATTTAGATGAGTTTGTAGTTGTCTTCATTGACGATATCTTGATCTACTCCAAGAGTAAGATTGAACACGAAAATCACTTGAGACTTGCCTTGCAGATTTTGAGAGAACGGAGATTGTATGCTAAGTTTAACAAGTGTGAGTTTTGGCTTCCTACTATCTCATTCTTAGGTCATGTGATTAGTGAAGAGGGTATCTCAGTTGATCCTAGCAAAATCGAAGCCGTAGTGAATTGGCCGAGACCGACTAATGTGTCCGAGATTCGTAGTTTTCTGGGTTTGGCAGGTTATTACAGAAAGTTTGTGAAAGATTTCTCCAGGATTGCAATTCCATTGACGCAACTGACTCAGAAGGGAACACTGTATGAATGGACTAAAGATCGGGAGTCAGCCTTCCAGGAACTGAAGACGAGGTTAGTTACAGCGCCAGTGCTCGTACTCCCAACAGGTAACGAAGAGTTTCATGTCTATAGTGATGCATCGCATAAGGGTTTGGGTTGTGTATTAATGCAAAAGGGTAAGGTTATAGCTTATGCATCTCGTCAGTTGAAACCTCATGAGAAAAACTATCCCACCCATGACTTAGAATTAGCGGCCGTGGTGTTTGCCTTAAAGATTTGGCGTCACTATTTGTATGGAGCTTCTTGTCAAGTTTTTACAGATCATAAGAGTCTAAAGTACCTATTCACACAGAAGGAATTAAATTTGAGACAGAGAAGGTGGCTTGAGTTGTTGAAAGACTATGATATGCAAATTCAATATCACCTGGGAAAAGCTAACAGTGTAGCCGACGCTTTGAGCAGAAAGTTAGATGGAAATTTGGTGTGTTTGACCATGATAATAGTGGAGCCGACTATTGTTGATGAAGTAAAGACAAGACAAATGGAGGATAACTTCAAGAAAATAGCCGAGGAGATTGACACAAGGCCGAGACCAGGG
>NW_021034511.1:0-10355 GCF_004153795.1 Camellia sinensis
AGTCCTCGAACCACTAACTCGACCTGTGATCATTTGTATAAGTATAATGGGCATAAAAGCTGACAAAAAGAAGACTGAATGAGGGAATTGACGGAACAAATTAGATGCCAGGTCAGCTGATGAAAGAAGGGAACTTAGAAAAAAAAACTGGATTAATGGCCCAGAACAAAAAAAAATAGGGAACTAAGATAAGAAATAAATGAAGGAGATTGCAGCCTCCATCCTAGGAGTTTATAGCTCAGAGCGGAAAAGTTCATAGTGATTCAAAGTAAGAGGCTACCTCACCAGCGCTAGGACAACCCTCCCGCAAAATTGATACATCCTCTCCAAAAAGTTCAATTAATTAGACATATAGATTGGATCTTTCATAAGAAACAAAGAAGCCAACAGGAACAATCCAAACTCTCCCCTACCGACTCCTCCTGACAAGAAGCAAAGAAACCAAAATATAGGAAAAGAAAACCAGCAGTTCAGCCATGTTTGTATTGTTCACCTCCAGTGCCCTACTACTCTTGTAATTCTAAATGGCTAGAACCAATGTTGGATACTGTAAAGAGAGGTTGGAAAGGAAAACAAAAGCTACGCGTATCTTTTTATGAAGTAAAGCCCATCTAACTATAAGTTTGAATATAACTTATCCTCCATCTAGTTTAAAAAATAATTAAATTATTAGATACTTGTTAATTAGTTGGTTTATTATTATTAATACAGCTGTATACTGAACCTGCACTCTACCAACTCGCGCGCGATATCGCTTCTGAAGCTTTACCCCCACCCCAACTTGGATAAAATCTCATAAATCTAGGTCGGGTAGGTCTGATGAGAGGTTGTTACATTATGATGTGATGGATGGTCTTGGCCCACAAGAAAGCACATTGTTAATTTCTTTGTGATATAGACAATCGTGGAACAGAATTTATTCAGAAAATGTCTGTGATGAACTGACCCTGTACCTTAGTAGGGACAACTGATTATTACTGGGCCTCCATGGACAAGCCCCCCCCCCCCGGTCTCTATGTTGTGATGAAAATTAGAGGAAGAATATTGTTGTGTCATATATCGTAAACTGAATCAATACTGTCGATATAAAGGCAGCTGGTTACAAACTCATGCCAAAAAAAGGGAGAAATCAAGCTATGGACAGGATATGCAGCTCAAATGTAATTGATCTATATATTAGAGGATAATTAAGGGAAGGAAAAGAGTGCTTAGCAAAGGTGAATACCTAATTTGTTGGATAGTGCCAACACAGCCATAATCACACGCTTTATTTACAACTCCCAATTTGGGTCTGTTGATCTCATGTAAGATCCATCTCCCACAACAGAGAGATAAAGAGTTGTTAGTCCTATCATCACAAATTGCTTTTGCCACTAAAATTTACAATTACTTTAGAGAAAGCATTGAATTAAAACAAAGACTGCTTTAATAGAGAATAGTTGGTCGATCCTCAAGAGTGAAACATAACAAATGTCCAAAAAGGGATGATGCAAAAAAAGCAGAAAAAATTATACAAAGTAAAAAGATAGGAAACCAAGGCGGCAGATGTATTAAAAGTTCAAGAACCACTTCTAAAGGTGATAGACTTTGTAGATGGGATGAAAGCCCACAAATGGGTTTATATAATATGAAGCCATGATTAGAGCAAAGTTGGCCATTCAAACAAAAATTGTGCTAAATTATGTAGATATTGGAAGGATTTATTGATAAATCGATGAACTTTTACACAAACTAACACACGGAACTTGCAGCTGCATGGATAAGTAATTTTAATTTTATGGTTAAATTGAGTAGATTAGTGTGTCCTGGCTCACTTTTATTATTTTATTTTTTTTAATTATTTTTTTGGGGGGAGGAAAAACATGTCAGCGGCTAACCCTTCTTTTTCTAAAACCCATATTCCTCCAAAATATGAGGGAGCCACTTTCCTAAAATCATCGAGAATGATGATGTGGAGTTAGATACTCTGTGAATTTCAAAGATCTTCTACCACGCACTTCTACGCCACCAATTGAGAAAATACAGGCGATAAACCAAGGTTGGTTTTTTGAGAGATTAGTTATCCAAGAGTTAAAAAAATATATATTATTTAAATAAAAAAAACAAAAATATTAAAAAAAACCAATGTTTGTTAAGGTCGGTGTATGTTTTGCGTTCGTTAGCCGTGTTTGTTTTTAGTAAAATAATAGTTTGTTAGTACTCAATTATTACATAATATAATAATTTAACTAAGATCGTACTAATGAGGACATGCCTGGTCAAAAGTGAAACAACGAAACCCATTCATGCAATCAATATCCATCCATATAACATCACAAGGTATACCTTTCTCCCGAAATGTTTTGGCAATCTGCATATGTGAAAATACAAGGATCAAAATATCTAGAAAGTGGAGGCAATTATAGAAGATTCACAACTTTCTTCTGTTTTCTTTTGAAGTTAAAAATAAAATGACTTCCACAATTATAAATGTGAGGATCAGCTTTTACTCATCAAAAAAACAAGAGACCAAACATATATCTTATGTCAAATACCACCTTGATTGTGAACTTGGTCATAAGATACCAAAAACAAAAAAACCAGTAGAAAAGAATAATTATGCACAATAAAACATATATATATATATATATATAGAGAGAGAGAGAGAGAATTTATTTAGCTCTTTAAATGCAAAAGTAACAACCTCACAATGCGTCAGAGTCATAGCTCCAACGACATTGATGATACCCCAGTGACCACTTTGGCGGCATATATACAGTACCTGGTGAGAAAATATGAATTATCCTGTTCCAAGTGAATGAAGAATTCAAACCTATACGTAGCTGAAGGTTAAGAACTTTATGAAACCCGATATAGAGACAATGATACTTGCATGCTCCAATAACTTTATCTATCTCAGAATCAACAACAAGCTTCATAACCGTTTTCTTTTGCCGTCTGTATACATAATTGCGTCAAATGGAATTCCACAGATAATCATGTTTTCTAGAAAAAAAGTCCAATGACTTCAAAGTACTGAACCATTAGGAATCATCAAAAGAAGAAATTCAAAATCCCTTGCCTTGCAAGCCATGATATTACAACAAATTCCTACACCAAGAAGGTAAGTTGTTTCCCTTTAAGCTTATAAAGTTATCTACTAAATTAGATGTCCAATCACATACCCTGAGACAGTGTTCTTCATAGGATTGAACGTTGACGTAAAAATCGAAACATCACCCTTTGTTTGCTCAATAGCCTCTTCTTCACTTAATCCAACAACACAAAGAGGTGGTATGCTGTAAAACAACAAAAAGACACAAGCTAATCATATATCACAAACAAATTTCAATAAAAAGATACACAGAATTGGTTCATTAGAAAAATGAAACTACTGGAACAACTTATTTCTATCAAGCTCTGAATACGAATAAAAACTGTAAAACTACGCCAAGAACAATTTTAGCACTTCCATTATACTGATGGATACTCTCAGGTGAATTATATGAGGGAAGAAAAATGAAGCATTTGCTAGAACAGAAGAAACTTTACCAGAATACAACACAAGGTACATTGTTATAGTCTGGTTTGGTAGGCTGCCCACCAAAAACAGTTTTCTGCAGGCAAAGCAAAGAATTGAATGATGAATTAATAACGGAAAAAAAAAAGAGAATTCAATGATGATAACTAATCAGGGTACAGATTGAGCACATACTGAAAAGCAGGTGCCTTCCATTAAGGCCACGGGAGTAAGATTCAATCTATTTGTGACATCACCAACAGCCCATATACTAGGAATGTTTGTGCGAGAGAACTCATCCACCTGAAATACAAGATGAAAGGGGTAGGGAACCTCAAAGAAGTTAACTTCTCATGGTACAAACATTTTTTTCACAAGCAAAACAATTTTGAATCACCAACATCAAATAGACCACGAAATAATAGATTGAGGTGAAAACATTGTTAACCAAACAAGGGATAAGTAGTAATGAGCAAATGTTGTGAAAAACCCCAAAATAAACTCAACCATCTTTGATACACGTAGCACTGAAAAACTAACCCCCCCCAAAAAAAAAAAAACCCTCATATATACAATCTCACTCTTGTTCATAATTTTTTGAACATTGCCAATGCCATACACACATCATCACATCAAAGAACAACAAATGCAATAAAAGACGAAGAAAAAGTTATTAACCTTTACGGCTCCCATCTCGTGAAGCTCAACACCTATAGCTTCCAAATTCAACCTCTTTGTGTTAGGAAGCCGACCTATAATCAATGAAAAATACTTTATTATCCCAAAGATTACATTAAAAACCTCAACAACTAAAATGATTGTTCACTAAATTTATAGAATGTTAGTACTAATGTACACACACACCTATATAGAAGAAACCGAATATGATGTGCGGTTAAAAACCGGTCCACCTAGTGCGCCAGGACCAATCGATAACAAGGCCGATCATGACAGTGAGCCAAATCGGGACTGAGGAGAGTAAAACGTCGAGGAATGTCTCGGCGAGGCCTGGGCAGTGTAGAAAATAGATCAAATCGAAGAAGCTCTGCTCCATTATCGATTGGTGTCTATACAGATACGTGTATGTACATGAGAGAATCAATAAATATACATATATGTATATGTATATACAAAATGGAAAAGATAAGAAGATGAGGTGCTAAGCCATGGAAGCTTGCATAGATGGTGGTGGCGGTGGAGCTTTGAAATCGAGAGAGAGAGAGAGAGAGAGAGAAATCAAAATCGTTCTGAGATGAAATCAAAGATGAATCTCTGAAAGAGAGATCTAGAGAGAGAATCGAAATCGCGATGGCGGTGCAGATCGATCTGAAATCCGTGAATCTATGAAATCGGTGAATCGATGAATCTCGCTACCTTGCTGGTACAGATGGTGGTGGAGGTAGAGCTTCGAAATCGGTGAATCTGTGAGATTTGAATGTGAGATTCAATGTTTAGAGAGGATTGAGAGAGAGGCGACGTGAGGATAAGGGTTTAGAGAGAGGCTTGAGAGAGAGGCGTGACGTGAGGATATGGGTTCAGAGGATTCAACATTTATGTCTGAAGACCTGAAGATTTACAAAGCTTTATTCTCTGATTCAAAATAGGCGCGTGCGGTGTACAGCATTTGGAGGCGCTTTTAAACGCCTTTGATCATAAAACGGTATCGTTTTAATTAAATAAATATGCGACGTTTTTAAAACGTTGTTAAATATTAATAAAGATGATGTTTATGAAAACACCGTTAAAAAAACGTCGCAAAAACCCTTATTTCTTGTAGTGACACCAATTGCCACCCTTTAACACTCACCACTACCGGGGGCAATGTTACTAAAAATACTAATACCCTACCGATTTATGTTTTAGAATGCATATTTCAAAATATGATACACTTTTGTTCCCAAATAATAAATTTTTAGCACAGGGAAAAGTGACAATTTTAGCTTCTAATTTTGTTATTTCTCCTTTTACTCGTCCTGTCCTTTTATGAATCCCTACTCAAATCCATAATCCAAACACATCCTATAAATTTCTTTATGAGAAAAATTGAGCACTGGCAAATTGGGGACTATTCCCAGTATTATACATAGTGCACGTTTGATGTTGAGAAAACAGAAGTATTTAGTAACCATGGATGGGTTATACTGAATTGTATAGAATTCAGAAAGTTTGGGGTTTTAATTTACAACCCCACCGGCCCATGTGATGCATATAACAGGTGTTTAATGATGATGATGATTCTTTGTATATGCTTTTTGGTACAGATGGAGGTAATTAGATGATCACCCAGATTTACGGAATAAAATGGCTCTAGATAGAACCAAACTGTCCTTAGTCATGATGGTTTTCTGGACTCTCTGCATGACAAATGTATCTCTATGAATATGATAATGTTTAATAATATATATATATATATTTTAAATTATGGTTTTTACTGTAACAATTATAAAACTGTAATGGCAATTAAGAGTTTAAAATCTAAGTTACTAAAACACTAATTGCTCTTGGCACCAAACAATTCTCAAATCTTAAAAACATCAGTAGAAAAGAAAAACAAGAATGCAAAACTTCATACTGGAGAAGGAAAAACCTTGCAGCCAGTTGATGGATCTAGAAAGGCTGTGAGGTCAACCATGTCTTCTAGATTCAAGTGAATTACCAGTCTCCTTCCTCAACCTGTCACAATCATCCTGATTCAAATCATAATTTAAACTTTCAATGACTCTGTGCGTTCTTCCATTATAACCTTAAAGACTGCAAGTCTAATTCTGTTAGAGATGTAAAATGAATAAGTTTTTGAAAATGCAAACTATGTGAACACAATCTCTAGAATTATACAAATTCAGGGAAATTGCATATAGCAACATTTCACATGGAATAAGTTTAAGCTAAGAGTTTCAATCGAATGTAACATACTGCATGTTAATCTTGATGCGTTTCAACTTTCAAGTATGACACAAGATTAGCATAATATAGCTGACTACATATAAATAGTACAGCCATTTGGATGATCAGGGGGGGGTGCATTAAATAGCTGACTACATAAAAGATAGTAACATGATGATCATGATGTAGCAAAAAGCAGCTGCGACAACAACAGCAAGGACGTTTACCAAACTTACATAACACATAATACCTAACACGTGTAATGTCTTGAAAATCATACTGTTCATTCTTAACCCACCAATTTGATAATATCTATCTACTTATAAGATCACCATTTTAACTCAAGAACCGCACCCCCTTCCTTTAGGTGTTCTGAATGTAAGATTTAATAATACATGTAACATAATAATAATGCGAAATTAAACTTTTATAGGGATTCTTGAATTCATACAACTCAAGAATAAAAACGAACAACTTGGTCAAGCCATTGAATTAGAGAAAGTTGAGAAAATACCCCTAATAGTTAAACCTTTAATTTCTTGGCTCACCTTTCTTCTCTCTTCTCTCACTTTATGTAGGCATGACTATAAAACTAGAGTGAGAAATAATACTTAATGATATGAAAGGGGAGTCACCCATCCTTATATAGAGAGAGAAGAGGTCAGATAAACTCTATTAGTAAGAATTCATAATCCATCAAGTTTCTTCTTATCTTAGAAGAGTGATTATATTAAAATTCTATTTTCTGAAACTTGATCTCCAAAATATTGGCTTTATCTATTTGATGGAGTCCAAAATAAATAATAAACATGTAGAAAATATTGTAGGCTATTGGCCTACACGTATGAAAAATAAATCACAACATTCTCCCACTGGCCCATTAAGCCGATTATGATGCAATTATGGTTTTTCAAAAATATGCACTTAAAAAATTTGACTCATTGGATTTCCACACTAAAACTTTGACATGTTGATCACGAATTTATAAAAAAATAGCCATATGAAGTTCATATATTAGAAAATAATACTGTGATACTTCAGATCCCAATGTGGAGTTATAGCGTGTTGTATAACATTTATGTCATATTTTCCTTCTATTGCCACCAGCACCCAAAATTGCAGTAACCTTCACCAACCCAGTCCTTATTGGGATATATAATTATTTACCTAAAAGCTATTGTAACATTTGTCTTGTTAAGAACATTTCTTGTTATCAATATATAATTTAATTGTGTACACCACAACTTTAGAACAGGAAAAAGCAGAAACAAAATTATTAATTGCCGCAATAGAGTGTCAAATGAAAATAAGCACTCACGATTAACCATACACACATCAAGGGTTGCTTAAAGACCCATCCTGATAACATGCCTCTTTGTATGTCTTTGGGTGGCAATCCCTTGTTGAATGGATCAACAATATAAGAATGTGCTTAAAGTTTTCAATTAACAAGCTTGTTGTTTCTGGACTCTTTCTCTAACAACCAAGACTTTACTTCCATGGTGTTGGAACCACTGAAGTACTTTCCATTCTTGAGGAAAAAACTGCCTGGCGGTATTGTCACATATATCATCAACGGCCTGGTAATTGGTCAACAACACCAAGTCCGAGATGAAATTTCGCAACCATAAAGCATGATTTGTAGCCTCAAAGCATATGGAATGTCCTTCATTTGTTTTCTTTGCAAGTCATTCTTGGACACTGTTTTTCACTTAATTTATCACCCTCATGAGTGCATCCCGGCATGAACAAAACTGCATATTTGAATCTCTCCAAACACGATCAATATATCCTCTTCTGTGATTAGTCCTAGCAATCCTCGAGCATCGATCCTAAAGAATGCTCTATGCCAAAAACAATAGTTTGCCTCACCCATATCGACCATTTTAAAGGTTTTTTTTTTTTTTTTGGAGAGATATCCTTGGTTTCATGTAATAAGCAAGTCATTACTAGCTAACAAAATATCATCCACATATAGCACCAAATAATAATGAACTTGCTCCCACTAACCTTCAGATATATTACACTGATCACTGCATTTTCCTTTAATCGCGAAAGAGATAATGGTATTGTACGGGGCAAATATTTCAGCGTGCCCGTATTCCTTTCTTCCGACAGCTCCGTCGATTGTCCGAATCACCTGCGAGCAAGTAATAAGTGAGCTACCGGCGGAGTGTGGCCGCGGAAAACCGCCTCCGTACGGCAAGTTTAGCACACACCTGGATGGATAGAGAGAAGAGGAGAGAGTGTTTTGAGTGTAGAAATCTTACAGATGTGTTCGTGTCTCGCGTATGGGTGGCCAGGCATGCTTTTATACCTTCTGAACCCATATCCACTCCCAGTCATTCTCCTGACACGTGCCTTGCATATCCCATCTGTCAGGCATAAAACCATGCATTCACGCACCTAACCTCAACTGCTTGACTTCACAGCTGGGACCGCTCGGCAGCCGAGCTGTCTCTACACTCGGCCATTCATGCTTCAAACCCATGCGCCATAGCCAGTACAAACACATGAAGGACGCGGGCTACGGCGAGCATCTCGGCAAAAGCCTTAGCCCGGGCTCCTCCTTTTGCGTCGGCCTTCTTCGGCCGCGTCATCACTACCTCGCTGACCGCGCCTTTCCGAGCGCCGCGCGTCTCTCGGTCTGTCCTGGTTTCGAACCATCGCTCGGACGCAGCATCCTGGTTCTGACCGTCCACTTTCCTGGCGTAGCGTCTTCCGCGACGTCCGGGCTGGTACACACCTCACCCAAACTCTGCCCGGCCAAGTTCTGGTAGCCCCATCTCTGGGTGTAAACAGTCGATCAATCTCGGTCCAATGCACTGCTGGCCCTCAACTTTGCCTCGGTCGATACTCGGCCCAACACCGGATCAATAAAATCACCCTCTCAGGTAATCATTAAACCTAAATACATTGCTTGGAAGCTTTGTTTAAGGCCGTATATGGATTTCTTTAATTTGCAAGCTAAAATGTTCTTTATCCTTTCTTTTGGCAAATCCTTCGGCTGCTCCATATAAATTTCATTTCATCCAAAATTCCCATTTAGAAAAACAGTTTTCCACATACCATTTGATGCAACTCAAGTCATAATGAGCTATCAATGCAGGATGATCTAACGCGAGTCATTCTAGTATTAGGGAGAGAAGGTCTTCTGTATAGTCTATGCCTTTCTTTTTGAGTAAAACCTTGGGCCAACAAGTCTGGCTTTAAATCGTTCGATTTTGCCTTCTTGCGTCACGCTTGGTCTTTTGAAGACCATTTACACCGACTTTTGCAGTTATAGAGTAATTCGACGAGATCCACAAACATTATTCTGTTCCATGAATTTTTACGTCTTCATTATAGGCATTGACCCATTTAGAAAGATACATCCTATCATGGCTGTGAAAATGAGACTGGATCTTTGTTAATCCAATATCAAAATCAAGATTCCTGTAGGATACACCATGTAATCATTCTAGAATGGGCAGGCCTTTCTTTCCCTCTGAGATCTTCTCAGAACTGCTGGGTTGTGTGGTTCTACAATATTTTCAATGGTGGTTATCTCAATGAAGTTGTGAAAACCATGAGGTGGTGAAGGATTTTCATCATGTTGTTTGTTTTCCTCAGGCCTTGTGGAATTAGTTCTGAGGAATCAACAACTTTTCGATAAGGGTCATGTTGGCACATCCACCTAATTTCTCGAATCACGCATTGTTTTTCTCACTCCCACTGATTTCATCCATTTTCTAGGAATCTAGCATGTACTCAGTCTCCACTACCTCGCTGCTGATTAAGGACAATAAAATTTGTCCCCTTTAGACTGTCTGGAATAACCAATGAAATATCCAGATATTGTTCTTGAGTCCAACTTTTTCTCTTGTGGGTGAAAGATTCTTGCCTTCTTGCTGGACAACCCCAAATATGTAAGTGTCTCCAAACTAGGTTTCCTACCAAGTCCATAACTCAAAAGGAGTTGTTGGACCGCCTT
>NW_021034516.1:3067-14614 GCF_004153795.1 Camellia sinensis
TCTCTCTCGTTCATCTCTTTTCTCTCTATGTCTCTCTCATTCAGCTCTCTTCTCTCTATGTTTCTTTTCTGTCTATCACTCTCTCTCACCACCCATCTCCTCTACCACCTTCACCACTACTGCAAACACCATTCCACCACCATTATTACTTCCACTGTTGCTACTTCACCTCTACGACTACCATTACTACTACTATCGCCACCACTCTACTACCACCACTACTACTACTACTGCTACTACTACTACCATTACCTCTCTTTCACCCCTGCCACTCCATTTACACTACCACTAAAATATATATTAGTGAAAAATATTTTTCATTAAAATATATATTACCCTTACTTCTACAAAATAAAAAATAATAATATTTTTTTTCATTAAAATAAAAATGAAACAAATAAATTTTCAATCTTAATAACTAAAAAAAAAAAAATTAAAAAAAATTCATTAACTACAAAAAATATATATATTTTAACAAAAAATAAATTTATTTAATTATTTTTTTATTTTTCATCCCCGCCCCTAACTTGATTTCCATTCCCGCTCCCCCCTTTATTTTTTTCCCATTCCCGCTTCCACACCCCCTCCCAAAAAAAAAAATCCCTAATCTCAAACCCAAAAAATCCCTAATCTCTTCTTCCTCTCTCTCTCTCTCTCTCTCTCTCTCTCTGTCTCTCTGTAATGGGTCTTGATCCCTCTTTGATTTTAATGATTTAAGTGCAGAGTGGGTTTCTGCAAGATTGCAACTGGTTTTGTATCCGGATCGAAAATGCTCTGAATGTGCTCCCTTCGAACTCGCACTCGCTAGGTTTGATTTCTGCCTCTCCCCTTCTCTCTTTGATTTTGGTTTTACCCTAATGACAGTGAGTCTTCGCTTTCCTTTTGTAGATCAGTTTATTACTTCTTTTAATTAATTTCAATAAATTTCTTGATTTCTAATTTCGTAGATCGGTTTATTGCATTCCAGTTTATTCCCACTTGAAGGTTTGATGTTTATATAACATTTACTCTTGAGGTTTCAATTTGAAGTCACCTCTACTCTGTTTTATTTGCTTCCTCTGATGAAAATTGAGCTATTTCTTTTATGTATATCAGTATATGTATGCTTGTGTGTTTTTGTCACTGCTCTAATGCCCTGTTTTGGTTTTTATAGTGAAGTTCTTCATCTTACTGTTAAATTTGTGGTGAGTATATACATTTTTATGTACTTGGTTAAGTATATACATTTATGTATGTATTTAGGGTATTCATGTATATATGTTTTTTTGGTGTTTTTGCATCTTTGTTTTGATTTCCTGTTTTGGGTTATTGGGTTTTTATGTCGTATCTGTAATGGAGGTTTCAATTTAATGAAATTCAAAGATAAGTCAGATTTGTTGAGCAGAGTTGTTGACTGTCTTTGACAATAGGTTTCAATTGTTCTTGCGATCATAAATAAATGTGGTCTCTATCACTTTGTGTTTGATTGCCCCTACTGTTGCGATCTCGAGTTACTTAATCCCCAACCCATTTTGTCTCCGTATCCATTGCTTCTCTTTCTCTTATTCTAATCTTCTTTTTCAGTCCAGGGCTTCACACCCATTAAGTGTTTATGGTACAGAAGAGTTTGATCGCAATCCGAATCAACTTTCACTTTCTTTTGGATCACCATCTTCATTGATCTTCCGTATCTGAGATTTGATCAGCAAAAAGGTATGTAATTCTCTTGCTTTCTCTGTTTCTGACAATGTAATGTGTCCTAAATATGCTCTAGAGAAGAGAAAAAAATGAAATAAAATGGAGAAGTGAAGGAGAATATTTTGTTGCATAAATCACTCTGATAAGCTTGAATTTTTGGCTGAATAAAGAAACAAAAATTTAATACTACTTTGTTGGATTTCAAGTTGTTTTAGTGCCAGTGTTCTAACTATCTCAAGGTTTGATCACTCTACTTGGTAATCTTTTAAGCATTGATAACAGATGCCTAATGATTGAGCTAGGACTTGAGCATGTCTAAAATTGAATGGATTAACCCAGAAAAGTAGGGGGAGAGCTTGAAGTCGATCCTTTCTTGATATGTCCATGTGAGTACTTTGCTCATCTTGCAGTATTGTGTTAAAGAAAAGATGGGAGGTGGAGTGGAGGATGCTTCACATAGATATTGAATTATAAATTTTAGATGATATCTGCATGTAGATTTAGTTTTCTGGGTTATATTACCAAACACATTGTTCTTTAATGTTTCATAGACTTAAGTGCATCATTGTATTACCATCATTTTGCAGACCGATACTGTTGTCTTCTATGTGTGTCCACTTCTGTTTTCTCGTGGAAGGTAACTCTGGCTGGGTCTTGAATTTCATTCCTTTCATGTAGCTGGTGTTTTGAACTGCTGAAGAGGTACTAAACGATGAGACTTTTTAGTTATATTCTAGAATATACTTACATTGTTTTAACTTTTAAGAATTATCTTATTCTTCAAATTTGGGAGAGAGATTTTACATGTAGTACGATCAAGGCTGAATGGTGGAGAAATGATGGATTCACATTCCTCCTCTCTTGGACAATGCTTGCGTCTAAAATAAATTATTCATTTTATTAAGTAATAAGAGGTTGTCGCCGGATGCAATGGCAAGTACTACATGCCCCAGCATTGTGGTTCAAGTTCGAGTCATAGAATCAGGAGAAAGATTGTGGAATTTAGACCTAACTATAAGGGTTAATTATGATATCTGGGCCTTTGGCGAGGACGGTAGGGGATAAGGGGCAAGATTGTAATGATATTGAGTCATGCTAAGCGTGTTGAATTCTACATTGAAAGTCTACATGTGAGGTCTTGGGATATAATTGGGGACTATGAACCCAATTGATATCATAGGTTGGCCCTTTTATGTGAGAATCAAGGTTGTTGTTATTATTAAACACCACTCTATGCGTGTTTGTGCTTTATGTTTAGTTTAGTTTATGTTTTTGTCTACTTCCCTCTCCACCTGCCAGATGGGAACACATGAGGGAGGGTGTTAGCTTATTTACATTGATGGACTCATTCTGAATAGTTTAAGATTTTTGGACAATTGGTTATCTAGCAAAATGTAACCAATCCATAGTCCATTGGTAAAGTTTGTAGCATCTTGCAGATAGGTGTCAAAGACTTAACTGTTCAGTGCAAGCCACAATTAAAGCCTGAATTGACGCATTTACATATTATCATTCTAGCATAATTTCCAGCTACTTGGGAAAAAAGGCATTAAAATGGAATTTATGGAAGTACTCTAATGCAATTAAAGGAGAGATAGCGAATATCTTTTGATTCCATATGTAAGTGATCAAGTTGGATTATCTTCATTAACTTCACCTGATTGGGATTTGATCTAGCAGTAATGGTTCTAAATTTTTCATCTGAACATGGTTCAATGCAGGCATAGCCGTGGCATCTCAAGCTTCTTCAGCTAATATAAAGAAGAAAACGGAGAAACATGTTGATGATGGTGGTGGTGATATAGTTGAAGCAGTACCAAACCTGAAGTTGCTTCAGCATCATCATTGGGAGGTGCTAGTGAGTAACAAGAATTGGAATTTTGGGTGGACAAGTTGACCGATGGTAAATGGAATATTCATCTGAATATTATATCACTTATTTGTGATAAAAAAAATCAAATAATAAATACATTAATTAAAATAATAAATTTTACGTTGTTTATATAGTGTGGAATAAGTCTTATATTAAATTATTAGAATGTTATATAGTAATATTAATTTTAGAGAAATTGTTTATTTTTGACTATTGTATCAATAAAAATTAATTTTACATTATTTACAATTTATTGTTGCATCTCTGTTAGATTTGTGATTTTAATTTGTTTAGTTAAGCAATATTGGTAATTGGTAAGTTGGGATAAAATTATTGAAAGGTGTGCATTATTGTTAAATGCACACCTTTCAATATTGGTAATTAGATTTGTGATAAAATTCAGAGAAAAATTATTATTGTTATGGTTTACCAACAGAAAAATTATTAAAAGGTGTGCATTATTTGATATTTAATTTTTTTTATATTTGATTTGTTTGGAATTGTAGAGTATAGTGTATTAAATATATTTTTATATTTGCATTTTAATCTTAAATTTAAATAGTGTTGCGATTACAATTATATTATAATCCTAACATTATTTACACCGTGCCTTCAGGCACGGGCATACGCTAGTGTGTATATATGGGGGAATGTTTGTTTGTTTGTATGCATTTATTAATAGATAGTTTTAGTATTTCAAAGACAAGATAAATGGTGATTGTCTGACTTATTTTTTGATTGATTTTACATGCCATTGACAACTTCCAGAGTTGCTTGTGATAATGGGTTCTTTTGCTGTTGGGTCCACCTATTGTATAGTTGTACCTTGCTGCTTAAGTGGTAATGATCCTTTACTTTCTTCAGTGGCATTTCAACTCAATATTGGTGTCAAAAAGTGCCTATTTTTAACTACTTGATACAAAATTTGGAAGTCATTTTTGGAAGTCATTTTTTCCTATTTTTAACATTCTCCATCTGCTATATTATCAGCTTCACCTTCAGGTCCAATATTGCATGTTGAAAGATCATACCATGTTGATGAACCAAGTGTGGTGCTCCAGCAATTGCAATTAGAGTCTATAGGTATGGTTTTATTACTTTTGTTGTAATATTACCTTTTAAAATTCTTTATGTTAGTGGCAGTTCTGTTAGTTTGAAATCGTGAACTTAAATTTTGTGCATATCCTGATTGAGAGTGAAGCATGGGAATGTGGTAAGAAAATTACAAATTTTTTAATCGTATCTTTCAAAATGGTGGTGCCTATCAAAAATGGGAAAACGTTTTCTAAGGGTGGTCATCTATGAAACATTGACAGCTGCAGTAATGTATCCCGGAAAAAAAACTTGATGGCTGCAGTAAAGTTACCTTGTTCAGTGAAGTTAAGAATATGGGCACATGATATAAAAAGTCCCTGTGACCCATTTGATGGTGAAAGGTGTCGCCTAACCATACCACATGCTGTCCTTTGCAGGTATGGTTAAATTATTGGATCTAATATAACTTTGTTGAGTATGCAGGAACCTGCATCACAGGGTAGTGCTCTGCTGGCTGATGAAGAAGCTAGTTTCTGGTGAGGCAGGTAATGTCTCTACTTTGAGGGTACTTGTGTTTTTCTATGCCTGATGTTGCTTGGGACCACTTCATTAATGAGTTTTGTGCTGCTTAGATTTGTTGTCCACTTTTAGCTTTGTTGGTTTTACCTATTGTTGTGTGAGGGGTAGACTTATTGGAGTATGTCATTATGGAGATAAACAAGTTGGTCCTTATGCATTGGAGTATGTCATTGTTTTTCTTACAAGAATTAATTTTTTACTTTGTCAGGAAAGAAGAAGAAAAAGAAGAAACTCTGGTTGCCTTTGAATGGTATATTTGCTGTTTTGTTGTATATCCCTTGTTGAGACTTCTCAGAGTTTAGTTTTGTTGGGATTTGGGGATATTATATATATCTGTCTCAGTTAATTAGTTTGTTAGCATTCATGATGCTGACATATTCTGTTTCAACCACTTTGGATGCATTAGCTGCGGAGTATGCAGTGGAAATGTTCAAGACCTTGCGCTCGAGAACTTATATTTGATGCCTAGGCCTGCGGTTATATTTGCATTTTTACACCTTCAATAATATTCTTGTAAATGAACAATTTGATGTAAATTTTTTGTAAAAATCATCGTTTTTGTTATTTATTTTTGTGTTTGATGGAATTGTTATTTGGGTTGGATTGTATTGATTTGTAATAGAATTTGATGTAAAAGATCAAATTTTTGTAATTGTTGAACGAAATAGAAATAGCTTATAGTATTATTTTGTTAAATACGGTGAGGTTGCACGAAAATAAAAATGTTGTGAATAATTTTAATTATAATAAAAAAACTAAAATAAGTTTTTGGAAATTAAATGTTAGTAGTGAAAAAAAAAAATTAATTTATAATGATATTTAGTGACTAACGCAATTGGTAGCTAAAAGGAAATCAATATTTTTGTGATTAAATATTTGGTAGCCATAAAGAATCCAAAAGATTTTTTGGTGACTAAAAATTTAGTAGATAAAATAAATGAAGACTTTTGGCTACCAATAATGGTTAGTAGGCCAAAAGTTTAATAAAATGAAAAATAATATTTTTGGCGACTAAATTCTTTAAGTCGCATAATGTAGTATGTTGTGACTAAAACTTATTCCCGACAAAAAGTTTTAAGTCGCTGAAAATTTAATTTATTTTATTTGGAAACACTTTTGGCGACTAAATATTTAGTCGCCAAAATATAACCTTTTCCCCGACTAACTCAGAGTTTGGTAGTCGAATGTTCACTTTTGCGACTAATATTTTAGTCGCAAAAGATAAGCCTTTGCCGACTAACCAGAAGAGTTTAGTAGGCCAAAACGTTTCACTTTCAGCGACCAAAAATAGTTTAGTCGCCAATACTATCGCCCGCAGGGTATAGGCGACTAGTTTGGCGCAAAATATTTTAGTTCGCTAATTGTTTCGAGCGACCAAAAATGGGGCTTTGGCGATCCAATATTTTGGTCGCCAAAAGTGGCATTTCCTGTAGTGTATATTAAAATCAAAAGATATTTGTGTCAATTAAACCTTTTGATGGGAATTATTATTATTATTATTATTATTATTATTATTATTATTATTATTATTATAGTATTTTATTATATAGCACCCTTTAATGGGGAATTTCTCCTAATCACATCTTTTGAGATGGGAAATTTGCAAATTAATAAAGGCTCGTTTGGGCAGAGCTAAACGGGGTTTTTGTGCTATTTTTAGCCACAAAAGACAAAATAGACTATTTTTAGCTCACCAAAACAAAAATATCACATCCCAACCCATAATCATTACATTCTTCTCCTCACAAAAAAGTCAAAAGTCAAAAAGCCCTTCCTACAACCTCAACTTTTTAGCCCAGCTTAAACATAGCTAAAAAGCCAAAAAGACCAACTCACTTCCCAAACGGAGGCAAAAAGTACGAAGTTTATTAAAGGAAAGTTTATTGGGGAAATTAGCAACGCACATTAACATCAACACAAAAATAAAATGTGAATTACACTAACGATTCCTGTAGTATGAAATCTGTATCACTTTAATCCCTAATTTTTCCAATTATAATATATTTGATTATAAAATTTTGATCTGGTTCCAAATAAGGTAATTGAAGATCTATTTCATTTTCAAACTAAAATGCTCCATTTCAAGGACAAAAGTCATAAATTTGATAAAAAATATAAACTAATTTGACAAAAAAATAGATGTCAAAAGTTATTTTGAATTTTTAAAATTATTTTTACCCACCAAAGATAAAATTATATAAATGATAAATCTTTTTATATTTTATATTTATTTTTTTTTACCAAAATAATTTTTAGAATGTGTTTTGGATGATAATCATGTAATGTATGGGTTGCTTTTGTTGATATTTTAGATGGTTATCATGTCTATATGATTGTTTTTGTTGTTGACAGTATTTTTAAATGGTTATCACGTAATCGATACTTATTAGGCTTCTAATGTGTAATTGAATATATTTAATATAGGAAATGATTTTTTAGTTTTCGAATTTTTTGATTTATGAATTGGTTTAATAATGATATTAAAGTTAAAGATCTTTCTTATGTGTTGCCTTGCATACCAATACTGTAAGGCACTAAACACTGTTTATGTTTATGGACTTACAAATTTTATGGTTTGAGTTTGTAAACCAAAATTTTATTAAAACTTCATATTGGTGACCTGCTAAAGCAGGTCACGTACATAATTCGTAAATTAATAAAATAATATATTATAGTGACTAGGCGTAAGTTGTTCAACAAAAGGCACAAGTAATTTCAAAAAAAGCGTAAGTTTTCACGAAAGACACAGTAATTCAAAAAGGCGTAAGTTTCACGCGTATAGTTTCAATGAAAATAAGACGTATGTAATTTCAATGAAAAGGGATAAAACTTACACCGATTTATGAAAAAAATTTACACATTTTGTGAAAATTACTCTTTTGTGAAATATCTCTTTGTGAAAATTTACAGAATTTTGTTAAAACTTACATATTTTGTGAAAACTTATACAATTTTGTGAAAAAACTTACACATTTTGTGAAATCGTAACTCTTTTTGTGAAAAAATTTACACCTTTTGTGAAACTTTTTGAAAACATAACCTTTTGTGAAACGTTAAGGTTGTAGTTTTTTCGTAAGATTGCGTAAAGTTGCCGGGTGTCAATGATGATGGAAAGAGATGCTAAGTTTTTAACCAAAGGTGTCAAGTTTTTCAAGAGCAAAAAAGTCGTAAGTTCTGAACAAAAAGTGTAAATTTTCACAATGAGAGTATTTCACAAAAGGTGTAAGTTTTCAACAAAATGTGTAAATTTTCACAAAGGTGTAAGGGTTTTAACAAATGTGTAATTTTTATCAAAAAGTATTTCACAAAAGGTGTAAGTTTCAACGAAAATTGTAAATTTTTTTTCAATAAATGGTGTAAGTTTATCCTTTTCATGAATTACATACGTCTTTCATGAACTTACGGCGTGAAACTTACGCCGTTTTTTTGGAAATTACTTGTGTCTTTCGTGAAAACTTACGCTTTTTTTTGACATTACTTAGTGGATTTTTGTGACAACTTACGCCTTTTAGTCATATAATATAGTTATTTGATTAATTTTAAGACGTGTTAACGTGACCTGCTTCACGCAGGTCACCAATATGTAAGTTTTAATAAAATTTGGTAGCAGAACTCAAACCATAAATTTGTAAGTCCAAAACATAAACAGTGTAGTGCCGTTACATATGGTAATGCAAAGGCACACCTAAGAAAGATCTTAACTTTAATATCATTATTAAACAAATTCATTAAATCAAAAATTCAAAACTAAAATATTTCCTATATTAAATATATCAATTACACATTAGAAGTGCGCTAATGTATCGATATCGTGATAACCGCATTTAAAAAAATATCTGTCAACAACAAACAATCATATAGTACATGATAACCATCTATCAAATTCAACAAAAAGTCACCATACATTACATGATTATCATCCTAAAACATTCTAAAATTATTGTTGGTAAAAAATAAATATAAAAATATAAAATAATAATATTTTATATAATTCTTATCTTTGGTGGGTAAAATAATTTTAAATTCAAAATAACTTTTTGACATCTATTTTTGTCAAATTAGTTTATATTTGCAAATTTATGAGGTGTCGCTTGAAATGGAGGCTTTTAGTTTGAAAATGAAATAACGTATCTTCAATTACCTTAAATTTGGAACAGATTCAAAATTTATAATCAAATATATTTAATTGAAAAAATTAGGGATTAAGTGATAGCAGATTTCATACTACAGGAATCGTTAGTGTAATTCACATTTATTTTTGTGTTGATGTTAAATGTGGTGTAATTTCCCCAAATAACTTTCCTTAACGTACTTTGTCCGTTTGGGAAGTGAAGTTGGTTTTGGCTTTTTAGCTATTTAGTCCTGGGCTAAAAAGTTTGTTTAGGAGGGCTTTTTTGACTTTTTGACTTTTTTTGTGAGAGAAGAATGTAAATGATTATGGGTTGGATGTGATATTTTGTTTTTTGTGGCTAAAATAGTCTATTTTGTTTTTGTGGCTAAAATAGGCCAAAAACCCCGTTTGCTCTTGCGCAACGGAGGCCTTTATTATATTGGCCAATTTCCCATCTCAAAGATGTTGAATAGAGAAATTCCCCATTAAAAGGTTGCTGATATAAATAATAATACTAATAATATATAATAATAATAATAATAATAATATAATAATAATAATAGATTCCCATAAAGGTTTAATTGCACAAATTATCTTTTGAATTTAATATACACTACAGGAAAATGGCCACTTTTGGCGGACCAAAATATTGGGTCGCCAAAAAAGCCCCATTTTTGGTCCGCCGGAAACAATTAGCGAAACTAAAAATATTTTACGCCAACTAGTCGCCTATACCCTGTCGGCGATAGTATTTGGCGACTAAACTATTTTTGGTCGCTGAAAGTGAACGTTTTGGGCTACTAAACTCTGGTTAGTCGGCAAAGTTATCTTTTGGCGACTAAAATATTTAGGCCAAAAGTGAACATCTCCCGACTACCAAACTCTGAGTAGTCGGGAAAGGTATATTTCTGGCGACTAAATATTTGTGCCAAAAGTGTTCAATAAAATAAATTAAAATTTTCAGCGACTAAAACTTTTTGTCGGGAATAAGTTTTAGTCACAACATTACTACATTTAGGGACTAAGAATTTAGTCCGCCAAAAAATATTATTTTTCAATTTTATAAACTTTTGGCTACTAACCGATTTGGTAGCCAAAAGTCTTCATTTATTTTTATCTACTAAATTTTTAGTCACCAAAAATCTTTGGATTCTTTATGGCTACCAAATATTAATCACTAAAATATTGATTTCCTTTTTAGCGTTACAATTGGTTAAGTCACGGTTAATTAAATTAATTTTTTTTTTTCACTACTAAAGCATTAATTTCCAAAAAACTTTATTTAGTGGTTTTTTTATTATAATTAATTTATTCACACATGTATTTATTTCGTGCCAACCTGCACTGTATTTAAACAAAATAATACATATATCTATTTCTATTTCGTTTCAACAATACAAAAATTTGATCTTTTACATCAAATTCTATACAAATCAATAACAATCCAACCCAAAATAACAATTCATACAACACAAAATCATACAAAAACGATGTCTTTCTGTACAAAAAATTCTACATCAAATGTCATTTACGAATATTTTGAGAGGTGTAAAAAATGCGAATTATTAACCGCAGGGCCTAGGCATCATATAGTTCTCAGGAGGCAAGGACTTGAGACATTTTCCACTGCATCTCCGCAGGCTGAATGCATCCAAAGTGTGAAACAGAATGTGTCAGATCAAATGAAAGGCTAACAAGCGCTATTAACTGGACAGATATATATATTCCAAATTCCCAACAAACTAACTCTGAGAGATGTCGTCAAGGGATATACAACAAAACAGCAAATAATATCCATTCAAGGCAACCAGAGTTCTTCTTTTCTTCTTCTTTCCTGCAAAGTAAAAAATTAAATTCTGTAAGAAAAAACATGCAATACTCCAATGCATAGGACCAACTTGTTTATCTCATAATGACATACTCGCATAAGTCCTCCCCTCACACAACAATAGGAAAGATAAGTGGGACACAAATCTAAGCACAAAACTCATTAATGAAGTGGTCAGCAACATCAGGCATGAAAACACAAGTACCCTAAAGTAGAGACATTACCTGGCTGCACCAGAAACTAGCTTCTTCATAGCCAGCAGAGCACTACCCTGTGCGATGCAGGTCCTGCATACTCAACAAAGTTATATTAGATCCAATATTTACCATACCTGCAAAGACAGCATGTGGTATGGTTAGGCGACACCTTTCACCATCAAATGGGTCAGCAGGGATTTTTATATCATGTGCCCATATTCTTAACTTCACTGACAAGGTAACTTTA
>NW_021034518.1:0-11086 GCF_004153795.1 Camellia sinensis
AATTTATTAGAATTTAGAACAATTGCTTGTGAGAGTTTGAAAATATTAAAATTTGGTTGTAGCTATTTTAAATTATTTTTCCTCCTATGAAAGTATTAACAGAGTGAAATACTTTCAAAATAAAACTCGATTTACTCAACGCGTCTTTTGTACCATGTTTATGTCTATCAAAAAATTTAAACCAAATCAACAACTAAAATCATCCAAAATAAAATAGACATTATATGACTAATAATACTATTAAATACTATAAGGTTTCAGCCTTAACAACACAATAAGCATGGAATTTGAAATGAATAATTTTGTAACTAGTGTGATAAAAAAAAACGATTTTATATTTATTGGGTAACAATCAAAGACTTAAAATAATATTTGGATGTTTGGGAAGTCTTGAGAGAGGCTATAGAGGCTGTTTTAGCCTGAAATGAGAAAATAGCCAAAAAGCCTCACCAACCATTGATTTTCAAAAAAAAGAAAAAAAGAAAAAATAAAGTCAAAAAGCAACGGCTGCTGCAGCAACGCAGCCTACACTGCCACCAACAGTGTAGGCTGCAGACGGATTAAATTACCATATTACCCCTACACAACAATTTTGAAAAAAATAAAATCAGGGGCAAATTTGTCATTTCCATTTAAACATCATTTCAAACACACTTTTCAATATAACAACTCAACTAAAAATTCATCTCATCTTTCCAAACACAAAAATTAAAATAGCTTACTAAAATAACCAAAAAACTAAAAAGTCTCTAAAATAGTCACTTTCCAAACGAGGCCTTATTTTTATTAAAACTATTCTAATAGTCATCAACCATAGTTACTTGGAGGTGGATGTGGAGGTGACCAGATGTGGTGATGAGGTGGAGTAAGGATCCTCTAGAGTTTTTTTTCTTAAAGTTTCCTAGAGTGGTGCAGTGTGTGGTTGAGATTTAATGACAAGTCACATCAATTTTTCAGCATTTGAAATGAATAATTTTGTAACTAGTGTGATAAAAAAAATGATTTTATATTAATTGGGTAACAATCAAAGACTTAAAATAATTTTTATTTTTATTAAAAATATTCTAATAGTCATCAACGATAGTTACTTGGAGGTGGATGTGGAGGTGACCGGATGTGGTGATGAGGTGTGGGTGGTGGTTAGAGAAGGTGGTAGAAAGAGGAATTAGTTAATTTAAAAAAAAAATTAAATTAAATTAACATTTTTGTGATTACAAATATTTAAAAATATACACAAAATTATATACATAAATCTTACCAAAATTGCCTGTAGCGTTTTGTATTGCAAGCCAAAAAAAAAACCCAATATGGTTGATTAGATTTTCAGAGTCAATGAAAATGAGATTTATAATTGCTCATGTATTTTATTTTCCATATGGTAGGCCGACTAGATTTAAAAGATTAATGAGAAACAGTCTTCGTAGACCCCTTCAAAATATCATGTTTAAATTTATCATAAATTCTAGAAACTCTAAATGTTTATCACCTTTGGTTAGAAATAAGTTATTTTAATAATTTTTTGACTTTTTAGCTAAAATATGAGATAAAAAGAATTAATAATTTAGGATGATTTTTCAACTTTTTACAAAAAAATATAAAAAATAGAGAGAAAATATAAATCTTTAAGTTTTTTGTATGATTTTTTAATTTTTTTTTTAGGACTTTTTAGTAACTTTTTAACTATTAATGTAAGTTGCCAAAACAACTGTTCATCATACTTATGCTATTTAATTTTTTTTTTTTGTCATATATGTTAGAGACTCTAAATATATTATCAAAATATTTATTAAATATTTACATGAGTGTGAGTCTCATATAAGTGTTTGATAGCATTTTCAATAATATTTTGAGTATCCCTAACATTGTTCTAAATTTATTGGGAGAGGCTTTTCTCCCGTCCTCATCATTTGTCTAAAGAGATTATGTTCGGGCTTGTGGGACACACCACGGGTCCCATTTTGTGGAGCAGAATCATTAATTTTTTAAAACTCTTCGTATTTATATTTTTTTAAAAATTAAATGGATCTGATAATCTTAATATCATTATTTTATCACATTTGTCCTATTTATATATTTTTTTAGTGACCAATACAATAAAATGTTACAATTATCAGGACAGATTATTTTTTTTAGAATTATGTACATAAAAAGTCATGAAAAATGAATAATTTGAACAATTAAAATGAGTTCGTAATAAACCCCACAGGCTTGAACATCACATTTCCAATTCACATGAGGACCGATTTATTCATAATTATGCGAAATACAATGTGTCGTGCTAACAAATCATCATTAAGATAATGAGTTAGACTGTAATGCATCAAATTTTGACCTATTATCGGATCAATTGTTTTTTTGACAAATCATGATTACGATAAGGAGAAGGCATCAAATTTTGTCCTACTATCGGATCAATTTTTTTTTTGTCCTATCCAAATTGAGATTCATAACTCTACATATGTATCTTGGGGTCATTCGTTACTGTTTCAATTTCTTGTTTTTAAAAATAAAATTAATTTAAAAATTTTTAAAAACAAAAAAAGAAGAAGTATTTTTACTTCTTTTTAGAACAGAATTTCACCCTTTTCATTTTTTTCCATCGCCTTCAGCTATCACCTATTATTGATTGACAACCTATGACTAATTCTAGTTAACTATTAATGAGTTTCAAGTAATTTTTAATTACTCTTCAGTGACTGGTCAATCACTACAGTAACCTCCGACAATACTCAAACCACAACTTCTATAACCATCTTCAACCACTTCCCCCTCCAACAGGGATCACCACAATTATCCATCCTAACTTATTGTTGAATTCTGACTTGAATTGAAGAATGTTTGGTTATCTTTGATAGGTGAATTAGTTTTTTTTTGTTTTTGTTTTAGGCATTGTTTGAGATTGATAATATATCATGGGAACAGGGTTGGTTGTGCTTTTTTTCGAGAATCAAAATAAGCTTCTAATATCGGACTAGTTGGTATTTCCAATTTTATTAAATTTTTTTGAACTTTCACATTTTTAATTATAAAATTATTAATTAAGTTTGTTCTAATCAATTTATCAATTAAACTCATTCAATTTTTTTTGTGACATGCTTCATTGAAAGTATGATTTAATCAATTAATTTTACATAATTCATCATATCAATATCTTTTTTTTTTAAGAACCCTTTTAAGCAAGTATAGTAATAAAAAAAAATAAGACTTATTTGATTTTTTTTAAAATTTTGATGAGCCCTTTTTTCAACCAATTTCTGGGTTCTAAAGCGGTTGCTTGTTCCCGAAGCCTGCACTTCATGGAATTAAGGTTGGGATTAGTAGCATGTAGGATAATAAATGTGAAACTCTGGAAGTATTTGTATTATATTTAATTAAAGTAAAATAGTATGAGATAAGTGGTGAAAAATTATTTTTGATTAACATGACTATGGTACTATCAATGCCATTTATTTTTTTTCAAGAGGATTACTATTTAAGTTTAAAAGTTAGATTTAATTTGCAAATCTAATAATGTGACAATTAATAAGAATATCTAAGATAATACACTTTCTCATATCTTCTTAATTATCAATCAATTATATCATTTACATATCACTGGATTTAAAAAATAAATTAAAAAAATAAACTTTTATATTATTTTTCTTATAGGACATCGGTCCAGCAACATATATCAAGCTATCATTATTCTTGTTTTCTTCAATGATTTATGACAGCTAAGCCTGCATTAGCTGTCTTAACAGAACTGCAAACCATATCAAATTGATACCTAAAAGTGGGCTCCTACAAAGTCATAATGTGTGTGTAAAGCTATTTACTTTATAACATGAAATAGCTTCAGAAGCAGAAAAAACAATTTGCAAAATCAGTTTCAAAACAGTTTTGTAAAACAATTCCAAGGAGGGTGAAGATTACATACCAGTTAAAACTTGCACTTCTCTTGGTGGCATTTGATTCACATGTCATGGAACTTTCACTTTCCTTCTCATCCGACGAGTTGAGCCCTTGTAATTAGCACCTTTTTGTGCAAATTGAGATGTTCTAGTCACTCTAATGTCATGAACTGTTCTACCATGATGACCATACTTCATGGAATTTCTCTTGTTCACATGAACTGAATCCCCTCTAATCCCCACTCGAACACGGTGACTCCTAGGCCTCAAAGATCTTCTCAAGTGATCTCCTCTGTAGTCCTTCCAATGACGAGACAATGATCTTTTGTCCTCCATGTGTCTAGGTACATGATAGGGAAATGTTCTATCTTCTTCATCGGTACTGCTTGAATTGAACCGTTTGATATCTCTTCTACGCTTTCTGTATTTCCGCTTAAGCTTTGGAAGCTTATAACAAAGGAAAGTGCAACCATGCTCAACCGTGAAGAAGCATGTAGCAAAGCATGCCCATACCGTTTTGCATAGTGTCCGGGCAAAACATCGGCAAACGCCCAATTTGTATAATGAATACAAGAATAAGAGAACTGCACATCATGATTAAAGGAAATCATGGAATGTAAGATGCAAGGAATGGACATTAAAACTTGCACTTCTTTTGGTCTTTCTATTACTATAAAGGCTAAAATTATTTGGGACCCCTTAAATTGTGTTCAAATTGGGGACCCAAGGCGGCTTCTTTGCTAGTTTCTCCTTAGGGCTGGCCTTGATGCTAGGCACTATACCTTGGCATGAGATCCTCTATCCCAAAATTTTTGTCTCTCTTATCCTAGTGCACTCGTAGCCACACAATTGTGTCTTGAGATTCCCACCATATCGTGTGGCTGTGAGTGCATTAGAATAGGACAGGAAAATTTCAAGACAAAGCAACCCCGGCCATGCATTTTTCTTTCTATAAGGGAGAAAATAAATTGTAATGGACATATGTACTTGGCATGTAGAGTAGATTGGGATGTCAGGTTTTTCAAATTTGTTAGTAAATCTGTTGTTTCAATACAAGTAATTTTGATAAATGATTATAGGATTTCTTACAACAATGTATACTCACCAAAGTAGAAAAGAACTGAAACCATAGCCAACTTCAACAGATGAGCAACGCAGAAATTCTCTATGTAACAGATGAAATCCCATGTTGAGCCACATGCTGAGCTGAACAACAAATGACAATGGAAGAAATGTCTCAGTATGCAAATACAATATGTAAATTAAAACACCATTTAGCATGTTATTAAATGCGATGCATATAAAACTACGAACTTAGTAAGATCGTGATTATTTCATGAATCGCATAATTATGATAATTGTAAAACATAAGCATATTTTGGGTTTGTTTGGTAAACAATTTTACGTTGTTAAAAAAGGGCAAGAACATGTAGGAAGAACAATGTTAAAGTTTACCTGCAGGATTTTCCAGAAAGAAAATTGAGTGGAGAGCCAAGCAGATTATTGATAACGTTACCAACTCCTGAAAGAAACGAGCCGATCACATTCCCCATTTAAGTTCGCTGAGTAATGTCAGTGGTGCCAAAGAACTGCTAAGGAGTACTCCACAAGAATCAGAGACTACTCTCTCCTTTTAATTTTCACTCCTAAAAAGTAATAAAATACAAAATAAAAATAAAATTAGGATTCTCTCCAATGCACAAGATTCAAGAAGAAGAAATGGCATAAATGGAGTAGGAAAATATTTATTAATTTTATTCTCTAAATCCCTGTAGGAAATGTGTAACAATAACATGGGAAATGGATGAACAATGACCTAAATATAACTCAATCCAATTTACTATGTTGAAGGCTGGTACAATAACATAATGTTTTTGTTGTGATTTTTTGCTCATTTGGTAACAACTTTTGATCCAACTTTTTTTCATCAAGACATTCTTCAAATTTGATTCATAATTTAATTTTTTTTTAGCCCTCCTAGTCATTGAAAAGTCCACTAAAAGAAAAGGTGGCTGCCAAACCAGGTGTTCATTTGGGTTTGGCGTCTTTTTTTCATTTAATTAATGTTTCACTTAGACTGTCAGGATTATGGATTTCAGTAGTAACTTGGAAAGGAAAAGAAAAAGGAAAAGACGAGATAAATGAAGTCAGGCTTTGACTTGTATTTTTGTCACATTTTCCTTGACTTTTTCCACTGCTCTCCCTTTCTAAATCATTACCCAAATCACAATCCAATCCAAATGCAACCTTAAAGATGAACCACTGGAATGCATGTTGTTAAAAGAAACTCTCGTACATGTGGTCAGATTTTCGGCTCTCGGGTAGCCGAAGAGAAGAATCCTTCTTATAAATCGGCGGAGGCAAACATACGGTCGGTCTGCTCTGGACAAATGCAATAAACGCATCGATATTCTTCTGCCAATACCGCCTGAAAGAGGGGGTGAAACCCCCTACTCGGCTCAAGCCTGGCATCGTCAAAGAGCCGGATATGGGAAGCACGGTGTGTACAAGCCGGCGACTGAAGCGCCTGTAGCTCTCTGAAAATGATAATAAATGAGGTGCTGGCCCCGGGGCACATTGATCAAACCCGAATTGACATGCTACACGGTCAGGCCTATAAACGGCACTATCAACGCCTTCCTCATGCCACACCGGTAATGAACTCGGACGGATCATAATCAGCATATCAACAAAAGGTGCAGGGATGTTCTTCGGCAAAGGAAAGGACACCGAGCGGGAGGAACCATGATAGATAAGCGGTGTGGCCACACCTACAGGTGGGCATACATACGGCTGTGCCACAAAGCGTTGGGGATCATCCACCAGAGTATTCAAGGATAAGGTGGAAATGGTACGTGACCACCGTGTAATCAACGGCTGGCAAGACTTCGCTTTCTCAAATGTCCGAGACCCATCAGTATCGAGCACGGGGATGCCATCTTTATCCACTATCTCCCGAAGAACCTCCGCCTCGAATACAGTCGGAGCAGGGGCAAATTTTGGGAACCTCTCGAAGAAGAAACATAGCAGGAACTGGCTGTGAATAAAGGAGACAGGCTCATATCGACCCACGGAGCGAACCATATCTCGATGTAGTAGATCCAGCCGATAGTAGAGATTCCCAAGAAATAGTGGAGCCAAAGGGATCCGATCTCCTCTGAAGAGCCTGACTGCCAAGGGGAAGACGAAAGGATTGAGGGAATCCGGAGGTGTGCTCGGAAGAATGAAGAATGAAAGGAAGCAAGCCAGAAATCCCAAGAAATAGAGCCTGGAGCCATACATCGGACCGGCCTCATACTCCCGAGAGTTAGGGTCAGCATCTCTGGCCAATGGCTGAAGATCTTTGAAGAAGTGGCGGATCCATGCAGTATAGGAGGCACGGTCCGTCCTTACTCGACTAGTCCTCCTCGCTGAACCATCAAAAACGGAACTCCACCGACCACAAGTTTGAAGATTTAGCTTCAGAGATTGGATCAAAGAATCATCTTCGGGGGGTGTCTGCTCAGGGTCGAAGGCATCAGGGCCGGTCACTTCCAGACGCAGCAACATGAACACATCCTCAAGGGTGGGCCCCATCTCGTGCTGGCCAAGTATAAAGGTGTGTGTCTCGGTGCTCCACCGAAGAGCCATGGCTTCCAGGCTAGCATTGTTGCGACGGATGGATAGAGATCTAGATATTTTCACCGGGATCAATAGCCGGGCCTCCTGAAGCCGTTGACAGAGGCTCTTGTCCGAGAGGACATCATCGACCCACTCCTGCCAACCAAAAGGAGGGTTTGAGAAGGCCTTGAACTGAGGATAACAGTATGGAAAGTCCCCCTGCTCAATTCGAAAGCGTAGCACCGAGGAAGGAGAAATGAGGGCCTCCTGGCCAGAGTTAGTGTCCTCAGTGAGACATAATGGAGCCGCCTTCGGAGATAGAAGAGAAGTGGTGGAGGTAGCCGCCCGCCAGAAGGGGTCCTTCCGACCAAAATAAGGAGATTTCCTCCACTCAGATGCCGGAGGTACATCCCTCTCTTTCATGAGAGCCGGTTCCGATGACCCCGGGACAGCGGGTTTCTTTCGAGAAGACATATGGCTGAAATAACAGGTATAAATAGTAAGGAGTTGACCGTATTAAAATTCAGAATATTGGAATTAAAGCAACACATTCGAATGAAATTTCGGCATCAACTATTCGTTTCTCTGAGAGTCCATGAATTCAACAAATTCTACGAGGAATTTTTTTTTTTTTTTACACCAAGAGTCCAGGTTCAACCCCGGAAGTCATCAACAATTCTTTTTCTCGGGTGTTCCTCAAGCTCAACAAATTTTAATACCAATGGGTGCATCATCAACATATAGATTTTTGTCTTCTATCATCAATAAGAGGTGCAATGTCATAGGTCGCTTCATGATGAAGTTCAATTGGGTCAATTTCTTAAAGTCACTATGTTCTATATTAAAGGTCCAATTTATACGGGGCTCCAAATTTGGACAGAGTGAAGTTCAATAGTAAATTTCGGGCCCGAGATCCGAAGTATATTACATTGCTTATCAGTAGCAAGATTCAATGGATCATTATGCAAATTACAAGAATGTCCTTTCCAAAGTCCATATTCATAAGTCCAGGGTTTTCTCTCTCCATGTCAAAAATGGAGCTCAAATACTAGTCAACAAGTTATATTCGGCCTTTCCTCGGTGATAAAGTTCAACAAATTATGTTCAAGCCAAGCACCTCAATAAGGTTTCAAGTGCTAGTGCATGTTTTCATATGGCCAAAATCACGGTGTTTGAGCTAAAAAAAAAATATATCATTGGGATTGCCACAAAAATTGAGTCCATATTCAGATTCAGTTTTTATTTATGTATTTTATTTTTATTTTCATCAGATTGCTTGAGCCCTCTACATTGCCACAAAAATATATTTATATATATTTAAATATATTTATATTCGGAAGAGGGGGTTGAATGTCATACTTACAAATTTGGGCAGTTAGAGAGGTGAAGTCCGAAGCCGATACTGGAAATTTAAGCTGAAATCAGGAAGGCTTTACAGACTGTAATCAACAAGACTGGGCTAGGCTTGGGCAAGACCACACACGTTGCGTTGAGAGGGCGAACGTGTGTGGTGTGCGTTGGAATCGTTGAAGTCAATAGTGATCAGAGCTGGAACAGGGAAATAGATCTGAGTGATGGACAAGATGCACCGAGGCCGGTATTCGTAAGTTCGAGCCTTAGCCCAGAGAAGCGGGAACAGTTGTTAAAGTTGATAAGCCGATACTCAGATGTGTTTGCTTGGTCATATAAGGAAATGCCCGGACTAGATCCTGACCTAGTCTCCCACTATCTTGATGTGTTCCTAAACTCCAAGCCAATTAAGCAAGCTGCTCGAAAATATCATCCGGATCTCGAAGAGAAGATTAAGGGGGAGATTGAAAAACTTTAACAGGCTGGTTTCATCCGGCCAATACAGTACCCCACGTGGTTAGCAAACATCGTGCCAGTAAAGAAGAAGAATGGCCAAATCAGAGTATGTGTAGACTTTCGAGATTTGAACAAATCTTGCCCGAATGATGAATTCCCTCTTCCTCACATCGACACCCTCGTGGATACTACCTCGGGACACCAGATGTTCTCATTCTTGGATGGATTCAGTGGATACAATCAGATTAAGATGGCTGAAGAGGACGCAGAAAAGACTGCTTTTAGAACACCTCTCGGAAACTTCTTCTATACAGTCATGCCTTTCGGACTCAAGAATGCCGGTGCAACTTACCAAAGGGCTATGACTGCAATATTTTATGATATGATCCATCATGAGGTGGAAGATTATGTTGATGATCTAGTGGTGAAATCCAAGAAAGAAGAAGACCATCTCCGAGGCCTTGAGAAGGTATTCAAGAGGTGCCAGAAATTCAAAATGAGGATGAATCCTCTCAAATGTGCTTTCGGGGTGACGGTCGGGAAGTTCCTCGGGTTTCTTGTACATAGGCATGGTATCGAGGCAGATGAAGACAAGGTCAAGTCTATCAAAGCAATGCCTCCCCCACATTCTCAGAAGGAGTTAAAAAAGTTCCTCGGGAAGGTGTCTTATATTCGGAGATTTATCCCAGCACTGGCAGAGATCTCTGCACCTTTCGGCTCTTTATTAAAAGGAGATGCCAAGTTCAAGTGGAACCAAGAGCACCAAAAGGCCTTCGAGAGAATCAAGGCGGCCTTGACCTCCCCTCAGACCATGGCTCTTTGTTAAAAGGAGATGCCAAGTTCGAGTGGAACCAAGAGCACCAAAAGGCCTTTGAGAGAATTAAGGCGGCCTTAACCTCGCCTCCGACCATGATAGCCCTGCAGCCCGGGGTCCCTCTAATGTTGTACCTAACTTCAACCCCCAAGTCCATAGGGGCATTATTGGTCCAAGATGTAGACGGAACAGAACGCTCGGTGTATTACATCAGCCGGAAGATTCGAGGAGCAGAAGTCCGATATACTCCGGTAGAGAGACATTGTTTAGCTTTGGTATTCACCGCCCAAAAACTCAAACATTACTTCTCAGCACATCAGATTCAGATTGTTACTAGAAGTGATCCAATCCGATACCTCCTCAGCAAGCCTGCTCTAACTGGGAAGGTGGCAAGATGGTTGTTAGCACTGGGTAAATTCGAGATCACATGTGTAGCTCCCAAGGCAATCAAAAGCCAAGCCTTAGCTGATCTCCTTGCTCAATTTCCAAGTGGTGACTATGAACCAGTGAATGAAGAATTAAGAGGAGAGGTGCATGCAGCTATGGCTTCCGAGGAAAGCTTTTGGACATTAAGCTTTGACGGAGCAGCAGCGAAGGGAAAGGAGGAACCGGGATAGTCCTTACAAGCAAAAGTGGGGAAAAGTTATATTTGTCTTATATACTAGATTTCCATTGCTCAAATAATGAAGCCGAGTATGAGGCTCTTATTTTAGGCTTGATAGCAGCTGAGAGGCACAGTATCAAAAAGATTCGGATTCGGGGGGACTCAAAGTTGATAGTGAAGCAAGTTTCAGGACAGTTCGTCTTGAAGGAGCCTGCCTTGGCCAC
The DNA here is from genome assembly GCF_004153795.1 of Camellia sinensis. Taxonomy (NCBI): domain Eukaryota; kingdom Viridiplantae; phylum Streptophyta; class Magnoliopsida; order Ericales; family Theaceae; genus Camellia; species Camellia sinensis. The sequence goes on from NW_021034518.1 coordinate 10,939, forward strand.
ATATCGAACAACAGTCCAAAGGCTTCTTGACAAATTTCAGAAGGTTGAAATAGAGCATGTGCCTCGCTCTGACAACAAGTTTTCAGATGCCCTCGCAACATTATGGGCAAGAATTGACATTCTTGAGGAAGAGGCAACAATTGTTATC
>NW_021034521.1:9491-39223 GCF_004153795.1 Camellia sinensis
TTTTCAAGTTAGACATGTTTTCTTGAGTTTTTGGCCCAAAAGAACATGATTCGTGACTTTGAATTCGAGTTTTGAAGTTTGAAAGCAAATTTGGAAATTTCAGAATTTACACCCTCCGCTCGAGTGACAGAACCTGCGCTCAAGCGACCACTTTATGATCTTGCACTTCCGCTCGAGCGACCAAAATTTGGCTCGAGCATAAAATGCATGCTCCTAGAAGTTCATATATTAGGCTGCTCGAGCGACAAGAGTTGCGCTCGAGCGAGGACCTGAGTCAAACGCTCGAGCAACCATCGAGCATTTGTCAAGCATGAAAATCAAGCAACTAGCACTTTTGCAAAAGTTTACGGACCGCTCAAGCGACCATTCACATTTTGCATGTCCGCTCGAGCGAGGACCCTGTTTTCAACAAGTTTTGTTATGTATTTCCAAGTGTATTTTAGGATCCTCATTGCATCTTAGACATTTCTAGGCTAAGATTAAGACACAATAACGGAGATAAGAAGTAGAAACACACCAAGACAAGAAAGAACGAAGTTAATGATTTCGGGTGAGTAATTAAGTACGTATTCATTCTGTATCTATGTAGGTCACGTGCCACAAGATATCTGAATTGCCTACTTTGTTCGATTACTTGTAGCCATTCGATATCTGTGAGTAATAACTTAGTAAAACTATGTTCAAGTTAAATTCTTTTCTGTATATGAATTAAAATCTATTTTATGAAATGTTATGTTCTGTACTATGAATTATTGTCCACTTTTCAATAAGTATTTGTGACATAAGTATGTTATCTTTTCCTGGTCCGGAAGTTCTTTTATGGAACTGACAAGTTATATATACCCGGCTGTAGGTTCCTTTATAGAACTGACAAGTTATCCGTTTCGAGTCCGGAGGTTCCTTTATGGAATTGACAAGTTATCTGTACCAGGCTGGAGGTTTCTTTATGGAACTAACAAGTTTTCCGTTTCCAGTTCGAAGGTTCCTTTATGGAACTGACAAGTTATCCCTACCCGGCCGGGGGTTCCTTTATGGAACTAACAAGTATGATATTTGATACTCTGTATGTGATCTGTTAGCGCTAATGGATAAGCCATGTAAGATTAAGCCCAAACTCTAATTTCTGTATATGCTTAGAAGAAGAATAAGAATGTAAATCTGTCTTCAATATGAACTCTGGTTTCTGAATTAGTTATGGGACATCATTCATTTAACCCTTTACTCTATTATTATTCACTGGGCTTCCATTCACTATTTATATTATATATGTAGGTGAGCAGGCACGCGACCAAGCTTAAGATGATGCCTGAATAGTTTTGAGTTTGTCAGCTACCCTTTGTGCCTCTCGAGGAGGTTCCGGATCATGTCAAGTCTTGTGGCCATATTCTTGTGAATATTTAAGACTTTGTTCCTTTTGACTTGAATTACGGACAAAATTTCTGTTATATGTACAGTACATGGGGTGACGTGTAACTGTCATATCTTTTGATGTCGCACATATGTTTAAAAAGTTTAAGATTATCAATCTCATATACATCTTCACAGCTCAATAGACCATGTATATTTCTGTATATTGCTTCTGCAGCCCCGACTTATATGTCATTCTATTTAGAGGCCTTCGGTAATCTAAGGATTGCTGGCCGGTTACGATGCTAAACCTATAGGATTTTAAATGGGTTATAGTTTGATTATAATATGCTGCATTATCTAAATTAATCGTAAATATTTTATTTTGTAAAGCCCACTCATATAATATATTTCTTATTTCTATACCAAGCGAATGACCAACGTGTGGAAGTTCAACTAATTTAAATAAAATAATTCTTTTATTTAATTCCAATCATTATCAATAAAATGACACATTGATATTCAAAACCATTATTTGACCACAGATCAGATGTTAAACAAACTCTTCCATTCAAATTTTTAAAGATGTCAAATAATTCACTTTTAGCATCCTTAAATTTCTTTAAAATCCTGTTTCTAGTAGTATTTCTTGAAAAACTTTGATATTCCGATGCAAAACTTTCGTGAATCATTTTGGGAAAATCGAGACATTCACTACTAGTAAAAGGTTGTTCTTTTTTAATAATATAATCAACTACAAAATTTTGTGTATGCATAGGATCATATGAAAATGTTTGCAAATTACTAGTTGATGAAGCCCCTAATTGCATTTGACTTCGAATATCAGGTTGTTGACTTTGTAAATGTTTGTTAGCATGCATTTTTAGATGACTAGTACCCTCTGCAGATGCAACACTAAGTAAATGTGCAGACTATTTAGATTTTGCTTTAAATGTAATTGTACCATCAGGATTATTTATAGATTTTTTTTTTTAAAAATGTTTCCAAACACTACTACTATTGCACCTAGATGATGATCTAATGGTTGGAAAAGGGATACTAGAAAGAGAATTAACAGATTCATGTTGTGTAGTATATGTATCAACATTGACATAAACTTTAGGAATATTAGGATCCATAGTAATGTAAGTAAAACAATATATAAGAATTAACAATTAATTTAAATAATTTGTAAATACAATCAGTAAAAAATAATAATTAATATATGTGCACAAATAATTAATGAAAAAATAACTAATAAATTTAATTAAACTAATTAATATTATCGACTGGCGAATGTGATACAAAAATTTTCTTCTTTTGATAAAAGTTTCTTGTTGCACAATTGCAATTGTCACTTAGGGATGACACTTCAAAATTAATTGAGAGTTGAGAGATTAAGAGAGCATAAGAGAGAGAGAATTATTTGTTGTGAGATTTATTTTGAAAAATGAAGGACATTCATAGTAATTTTAATTATGACAGTTTGTATATATATTACCGTTTGAGTTGAGGGATTGAAGAGGAGATGCAACAGACTAGAGTAGGCTAGGCTAGTAGGGGCAGGCGGGACAGACTAGAGTAGGCAGCTATAGGAGAGTAGGCTAGGCTCCCACACTCCATTTCTCTCTCTCTCTTCTCTCTTGTTTTCGACTGCTATAGCAGCCATAGTGCCAGTGCCAATGGGTACTCCCATATACACTTCATTTCTTTCTCTCTCTCTCTCCTCTCTTGTTCCTCTTGTGGCTAGCTTGGCCAAAGAAAAAACTATTATTAGTTTGATTTGAATTTAATAAACTATTATTATTTTTTATTTTATTTTTAAATTGTTAATGTTATTTATTTAATTTTTTTTATTTTTTATTTTTACAAGATCAACCTTTTTATTTATTTTATTTATTATTATTTTTAATTATTTAACCGTTGCAAGTCATTTTTTGTTTATATTTTTTGAAATTTGACTATTAGTAGAGAGAGGGCCAGATGGGTGGGTCGGGCTGGGCCAGGTTGCCCGCAGGGCTCGAAATTTTTTTGGGCCGAGCCAGGACAACAGGCTAGGCCACAAATGGAAGGCACAGGCCTAGACCCAAGGTACTGGGCTGGGCTCAAGCCCGGGCCTAATCGGGCCAAAATGGGTTGGGCCCACCTCGGGCTTTGGGCGAGTTTCGGGCCGCCCACGGGCCTCGGGCCTTTTTTACACCCCTATCAATGTCGAATGCATAACAATAAGCCACTCCGAAATCCAGCAAAACTTTAGGCCCAAGTTCCCTAAAATCCACCGATGAACACCTCTCTCTTTATGGTTGAAAGAATAAACTAAAACCCCTTAATGATTGTCAATATTTAATCTGTTGATCCATTGATCTCCCTCATCTATCAAGGAAACCAGTATATAAACACACCCCAATATAGAATACTATGGTTACTCTTCTCTTTGAGAATCTGGACGGGTTCAACCCTAAAACGAGCAAACGACACACTTTTGCTCGAGCGGTGTGACTAAAGGCGATGCTCATATACAGGCAAACCACTTGAGCACAACATCTACTGCTCAAGCGGTAAAATATGTTTCCTAGAAGTTTAGAATGTAGGCTGAGATACTGAATGGATTACTTCACTGCTCAAGTGCACAAAAGACCGCTCGAGCGGGTCATCAACTTTGACATTAGTTGGCAAACAGGCAAACAAGGACTGCTCAATTCAAGATACAGAATGTCAGCACAAACTCCTGTTGGAACAATCTTCTGTGTAATTAAAATAAATTGAAACTAAATCAAACAAAATAAAATAAATAACTTACATAATTTATTTTGTCGAGCCGAATGAAAAATAAAACACCAAGTTGAGTGTGTGACACTCTGTCCTTAAGACAGATTTGCCCCGCAACGGTGCTTACGGTTAAGTAGTGTCTATCTCTCAGGATACAATGATCTTCACAAATTGTAGTAGCACTCCAAACAATTTGTACGGCGAACCAAACCTGTGTTCTAACTCTCTGAATTTTATTCTAAAACTAATATGAAGAATAATGCACCAAAGATAAAAGTTTAGACAACAAAAGAATATTTTTCAGACTGTTTTTTTGGATCTCAAATTTGCTGGAACAGATTTGGTTTTATAGACTTGAACATGTGTAAATTTCAAACTAGAACTGTTACACTATTTCGGACAGATACAAGACATATTTGAACCTGTAACTAACAGATACAGTTACTGTTTCAAAACTGTAACTGTTTGGGCAATTTATGAAATTTGAAACTGACCAACAGATTGAATAACTGTTTGGACAGTTTTGAATTTGTCCGGTAGTAAAAAACCTGTTCGAAAATTGCAACTATAGTGGAATATGGAAAAGGCACAAAATTGGACAAAAAAATTTGAATTTCAAATTCAAATTTGGAATTAAATTCCTGTAATAATTTTTGAAAAAATTCAAAAAAAAATTGTCCAAAAAATTAATATTAGAACCGACCCGACCCACACCCGTGCCCGGCACGGCTCGGCTCGGCCTGACGGACAAACGGCGGCGGCGCGCGTACGTGTGTGTGGTGGTTTGGGCTAAGGTTCACTTTGTCCATAACTCCTCCCTTCTACAAACTTAGGTTGCCCATTGGGGCCCGACCCAAGTGTTGTAGTCTAGAGCTTATATACACAAAAAAGCTCTCTTAAAGTTTCAATGTGGGACAACCCATTAAAAGGAAACCTACATTTAAATATTTAAATGTCCATTCCACGAATCCAAAAACGACGTCAAGTTCCCATTCACTCATAAATGGTTTTGACGAACCGTCTTCACTATGTGACTTGCCACGCGATAAGGAACATGTCACATTTTTGGACCCACCCCAAAAGACGTTTGGGCCCCACTCCATTTTGGGCTCAAAGTTGGCCCAAATAAGCCTTATAAACCAAATTTTCCAACAATCCCCCACATGAATGGAATTTGACGGAGAGAAAATACAACAACATGATCTAAATACAGAGAGTACAGAAATTGAAAATATTCTGCAAAGGATAGGTAGCTTTCGGCTTTGAACCTTCCCTTGTAAGACACTATCGGATTTATTAGCTAACCAGTGAACATGATGTCTTGAACTGTTCAACCGTTTGTGTAAACCAAGATAATAGAACTCACACAGTATATCCCCAAATACAATTTAGTTCTCACTATTGTGTTCATTTTAGCCCTGAACAACCTGGTTTTTCATGAGTACTTTAGAGAATTATAGCCCTTCACAAATCTCATAGAACCGGCCCAGTTCACACTCTTATAGGTGATTCTTATGAATAGTATCCTGCCGTACTCCACTAGGTTTACCTAGATATAAGAATTATTAAAATTTTACTTAACCTAAAATGCTGTAGACATCACTATTTCATCATAGAAATAGGTAGGAGTTAGACTCTCCAGTGATCCTTCTGAGTCGATCACAACTCGATTGTCCCTTTGAACCTAGATCTTGGGATCTCCAGTCAACTAGGTTGGGTTGCTGTTGTGGTAACTCTGATTTAATAGGCTTAAGTCCCATTCCCCTCGATGAATTTTCAACTGACTCTCTTGCTAACCCTTTGGTTAGTGGATCCGCTATATTGTCTTTAGACTTCACATATTCAATGAAAATAATTCCATTAGCGAATAGTTGTCTCATGGTGTTATGTCGACAATGAATGTGTTGTGACTTACCGTTATACATATGACTCTGTGCTCTACCAATTGCTAATTGACTATCACAATGTATGCATATAGCAGGCACCGATTTTGGCCATATTGGAATATCTTCAAGGAAGTGGCGAAGCCATTCTGCTTCTTTCCCAGCATTGTCTAAAGCTATGAATTCTGATTCCGTAGTAGACCTAGCAATGCAAGTCTGTTTGGAGGATTTCCAAGATACAGCTGCACCACCAAGAGTAAAGACATACCCACTGGTGGACTTTGAGTGTCTAGTATCCGATATCCAGTTTGCATCACAATAACCTTCAAGTACTGCTGGATATCTAGTATACTTCAACCTAATATTACGAGTAAATCAGAGATATCTTAGAACCCTTATAATTGCTTTCCAGTGTTCTACTCCTGGGTTACTTGTATATCTACTTAATTTACTTACTGCATAAGCTATATCAGGGCGAGTGCAGTTCATCAAGTACATTAAGCTTCTAATAATTTGGGCATACTCTAATTGAGAAATATTTTCCTGTACATTCTTAGATAGAAACAAACTAACATCTACAGGTGTTCTAGCAAGATAATCATCATCTTTACTGAATTTGTCAAGTATTTTCTCAATGTAATGAGATTGTGACAAAGCATAACCTTTTGATGTTTTGGTAATTTTCATACCAAGAATTACATCAGCAATGCCCATGTCCTTCATGTCAAAATGTTTATTCAACATTTTCTTGGTAGTTTTAATCATATCATTATTACTACCTATGATGAGCATATCATCTACATAAAGACATACAATGACATAACCTTTGTCTATGTTTTTAATATAAATATATTTGTCACACTCATTAATTTTAAATCCATTTGATATCATTGCCTTGTCAAATTTCTCATACCATTGCTTTGACGCTTGTTTTAAACCATATAATGATTTAACCAATTTACACACTTTCTTTTCTTTTCCTGGAACATAAAACCCTTCTGGTTGTTCCATGTAAATTTCTTCATCTAACTCACCATTTAAGAAAGCGATTTTCACATCCATTTGATGAATTTCTAGATTGTACAAAGATGCAATAGCAATTAGCATTCTAATGGATGCAATCCTAGTAACCAGTGAGTATGTGTCAAAGTAATCAAGACCTTCTTTTTGTCTAAAACCTTTGACCACAAGTCTTGCCTTGTATTTGTCAATTGATCCATCATCTTTCATTTTTCTTTTGAAAATCCATTTATATCCAAGAAGTTTACAACCTGGTGGTAAGTCCACTAATTCTCAAGTGTGATTTTGCAAGATAGATTCAACTTCACTACTGATAGCTTATTTCCATAAAGGAGTTTCAAGACTGGACATAGCCTCTTTAAAAGTTAAAGGCTCATTTTCTATCATATATGTTAGAAAATCTGGACCAAAAGATTTTGAGGTTCTAGCACTTACTACACCTAAATTCCTCTTCCTCATTTTGATCTATCTCTTACTCTTTATCTTGTTCTTGATCATTACTAGTAATAGCATCAAAAGATCTTTTATTAGTACTAGTCTCTTGTCCAGTCTTATTTGGAAATACATGTTCAAAGAAAGATGCATTTCGAGATTCAATAATAGTATTTACATGCATTTCAGAATGTTCTGATTTATGAATTAAAAACTGATATGCACTACTATTCTTGGCATAACCAATGAAAACACAATCAATGGTTTTAGGACCTATCTTAGTCTTTTTAGGATTAGGAATAGCCACTTTAGCTAAACACCCCCACACTTTTAAGTATTTGTAGGATGGTACTCTCCCATGCCACATTTCATAAGGTGTTTGATTCACTTTCTTTCGGGGTACTTTATTTAAAATATAATTAGCAAAAGTATTGTTTCCCGTCACAAGTTCTGAGGTAATCTAAAACTTATTAACATGGCATTCATTATTTTTTTAAAGTTCTATTTTTCCTTTCAGCAATTTCATTTTGCTGAGGTGAGTAAGGAGCGGTGGTTTGATGAATTATTCCATGTTCTTTACAAAATTCACCAAAAGGTGATTCATATTCACCACATCTATCACTTTTAAGTTTCTTGATTTTCTTACCAAGTTGATTTTTAACTTCATTCTTATATTAAATGAAAGTTTCCAAAGTTTCATCATTGGTTCGAATTAAATAAACATAACTATATCTAGTATAGTCATCTATAAAAGTGATAAAATACTTTTTCCTACCTCTAGTTTGAATTGATTTAAAATCACAAATGTCACTATGAATTAATTCAAGTGGTTCCATACATCTTTCAATTGAATGAAAAGGAGTTTTGGATAATTTTGCCTCAACGCAAATTTCACATTTATGATTTGAATCAATGTCAAATTAGGTAAACATTCCATATTAATTAATCTATACAAAGATCCATAATTAACATGTCCTAGTCTACCATGTCATAAATTTGAAGACTCAAGCAAGTAAGAAGAAGATGTATTTTTATTAATAACTGAGGGTATGTAGACTCCCCATTTTTGACTGTCCTCAAGACTTGGATGTCATCGTTTGAACACCCAATGATTTCGAATGTTCGTGTTCGTTTTGAGTCCTTGAAGGTCTCTGCTGAGCACCTTGCGTTGGAGCCTCTCAACTTGTCTGTTTTGTACTTGGTTGTGAACCAAGAGCTTGTTTCTTTGCTTCTGGGGAAAGAGGGTGACCTATCGGCCAGCCTTACAACCCATTGGCCATCAGTGGTGGCCAGTCGGCTACACTGATGGCCGGCGGCCATTTTTCTACTTTTTCAGATATTTATGTGCCAGTTGTGCCAGCTGTTGAACACTGAAAGCCTCCACCATACACGTGTATAGATGGATTCAAACAAGCTTTAGCTTGCATTTTCTATAGAAGGAGAGGTCTCTCCCCCATTTTGAGGGTTCAGAATTTTTGGTGAGCAAATTTTCTCCCCATCTCTCTCTCTATATATTTTGTGCTTGAAAGTGAATTTTCTCTACATATTTACACTAGCACCCTTAGCCAAACACCTTGACCTTGGAGCTGCGGTTCCTTAAAGCTTAGTTTGAGGTTTTAAGCTTGATTTTGGCTCAGAATATTTGCTATTTGCTGCTGTTCTTCAAGGGTAAGGCCTTACCCCCTTTTAAGCTTTGTTTCATTTACTATTTAGCCACCTTTGCATGTTGTTTTTGGCCAAGTTTTCAACTGAAAAAACCTCTATTTTTAAGGTTTAAAAATAGTGGTTTAAGCCCTTTTTGGAGTTAGGGGTGGTCCACTATCTTTTGTTGCTTGTTTGCTAAGAATTGTGCTACCTTTCAAAGCTTTTCAAACAACATTTTTTAAGCCTTTAAACCACTGAAATCAGGGGAATTTCAGTGGTAAAAAGTTGGTTTTGAGGTCCAAAATAGGAGGGTGTGGCCTCCTCTCCTTGTGTCTTCTTTGCAAGTGTTGATGGCCTAACATGTGAGCATGTTTTTCTACTATCTCATGGCTTGATCTTATCATGTTTTTGTGACTTTTTGGACCTGCTTTAACTCTTTTTTTCTCTGGTTAAGTCACTTGTTGCTTGTTTCTTACACTTGTAGTGTAATCTTGCTTACTAGCCTAGCATGTTTAATGATTTAGCCTATCATTCTAGCTTGTGTTAGCTTAACTCCAGCACATTTTTGCTACTGATTTAGCATGCTTTGGCTCTCTTTTGGGTAGTCTTGGTCATATAAGCTTTGCCTTGCATGACTATAGTGTAGTTGACCTCACTAGCTTTGTGATTTAAGGCTCATAACATGCTTTGATTGGGTTGTTTGCATGCCATAGTATCATTTAGCATGTAATTTCAGTGCATATATCACTGTCACACTCTCACATATATCACTCTTTCATTGATTCTAAGAGATGTGCTTTGTGCTTTGTGTCTTGCCTGCGAGCCAACATGTGTGCATGATTTTATAGCTTTTTGTGCTTCAATTCCAGCATGATTTGGCCACTGTTTTGGCATGTTTAAGCTCTGTCTAGAGTGGGCTTGATCATTTAAGCTTGATATTGCATGCCTCTAGTGTAGTGCTCTTCACTAGCCTAAGTGTTCTTGGCTTTTAACATGTTGTACATGAGTTGTTTACATGTTATAGTCTTATTTTGCATGCTATTTCAGCACTAAAATTCTGCAACCTCCCTTCTTTCTTCATTTTTCCTTTTGCTTTGAGGGTTGTTTGGCCTTGAGGTTGTGTCTAAGCATGAGGTAGGGTGTGTGCTCAAATGGCTTTAACCCTCTTTTGAGGGTTCCTCATAGTCAAAGGCATAATCCCTCTCATGTCCTAAACCACCCTTTTGGTTGACCCCTCTCATTAGAGGACTTTCACATTGGACTAACCAGTTAAAGAATGGCTTGGTAATGTAAAATGTGTAAACAAAATGAGCAAAGTAAAACATGAACAAGATAAGCATTTGTGTTGCATTGCATGTGTTTGGATCGGACGTTAATCCAAACACAAGAAATGTGAGACGTTTCATACTTAAAGTGATGAAACGTGTCACATTTCTTGATCGTTGTCACCCTTGATCATGCATGATAGGGTGATGGCCATTAGAGTCTTATGTGCGCATTCATTAAGCATGTACAAGCTTGGTTCTTTGGCCAACATGCATTGAAAATGCTTGGTTGGTGGCTTGAGAGCCAAGTGCCACACTCCTTTGAGCTTGAGACATGATAAGGAGGGTGGTAGTACACACATTCCTTGACAAATACATTGTCATGCCTCTGTTTGCTCTCTGTTGCAGCAAAAGGAGGAAGTTCAGGAGAGCAGTGGCCAACCGGCCACATGTACTAGCCAACCGGCCACTAGTGTTGGCCGATGGCCACCAATCATAGCTGATCAGCCATCAGTATATTCTTGAAATCAAGCAGAAGCAATCTGGAGGTTGGCATAATTTTCAAAGGTCCAAAGATGTGCAAACAGAGGCATCTAGAGGCAAGGTGGTGGATTTTCGAGAGGACGCAATCGAGCATGCATATCTCCCTCGCTTCCCAAGGCTATTCATTTGAATTGCTTAGCTAATTAGTTCATTAGCTTAGTCATTTTGTAATTAATTAGCTTAGTGTAGCTAGTTATTCAATTCGGTTTTGTAATAATTAATTAGCTAGAATAGTTAATTAGTTGGTTTGTAATAAATTAGCTTAGCTTATTTATTCGGACCCTCCTTCGAGAGGGCGCAATGTTGTAATAAGCGTACGTGTGTGTGTGCATGTCATCTTACCATACGTCTTTCTTCCTTTTATTTATCCGCTTTCGGTGGTTAGATTAGGGCATGTTTTGATTAGCATACCTTATGCTCGCATGTTGCATCATTCATTTGTATTGCATGCGCCGGGCTCAGCGCATCATTCATACTGCATTGTATTTCAAATACCTCTTTGAATACATGCATCAAATTGTCGCATTCATATGCCATCTTAGATAGCCGAGCCTATTTAGTTGCATCATTGCATGTGTTGCATTAGGCATCTTGTATAGTTAGGATCATGCATTGTTTCTAACTAGTTTTCTATTTTGGCTTGGAGTACACTGTAAGTTTTATGCTTTAGCATACTTGTATAAGTATTCATTTGTATTGCATACACCGGGCTCGGCGCATCATTCATACTGCATTGTATTTCAAATACCTCTTTGAATACATGTATCAAATTGTCGCATTCATATGCCATCTTAGATAGCCGAGCCTATTTAGTTGCATCATTGCATGTGTTGCATTAGGCATCTTGTGTAGTTAGGATCATGCATTGTTTCTAACTAGTTTTCTATTTTGGCTTGGAGTACACTGTAAGTTTTATGCTTTAGCATACTTGTATAAGTGTGAGTGTTTCCATGACAACATGCTTGCCATGAGGCTATGTGCTTACTTGATTAATTGCACGAATGCCTGTGGATGAAGGTTTTATTACTTGAATTGGGACAATTCATCAAATGTGAGTTTTAAGCCCACTTTACGAAGTGGCAAATCATGTTTTAAGCCCACTTAAAGGTGGCAAATCCGCGCTTTAGCCCACTTGAGGGTGGCACTTTCAAATCATTTAAAAAAAAAAACAAACATGAGTTGTTTTGTTCCAATTCTTGTGATTTAGTCTATACTTGCATGTTATGCACATCACATAGTAAAGATAGATAATAACCGGAATAAGAACACATGTGTTTTTAAAACAACATATCATGCTTAGTAGAGGCCGATCCTTTGATCGGGTGAGCGGGGGTGCTCATTTCATGACCTTTCCCCCTCGTACCTAAGTTCCCGAGCCGAGCCAACTTTGGTGATGACGGACACGTGGCCTTTGGCACGAGTCAGGGTTTCCTAAATTTTTCAAAAATAAAATATTTAGGTGGTGACTCTGTAATCTAGTAAAGCAGTCCAGTTTGGCATTATTTGATTCAAAATCTGATTTTCCAAAAATGTTTTGTCGGATTGGACTCTTTGGTGATTTATCAGTCTTACATTGCACTTTGTGAGATTAGATTGCACTCGAGCGTCTACAGGGTACAACGGTCATTACATTCATCTTGAAAAGGCCATCAGACATGTAACATTTTCCTACATACATCTCATTCTTAGTAATTACAAATTTATCACTCTCAAATACTAGCCTAAACCCATTCTTACTCAACAAAGATCTAGAAACAAGATTCTTGCGAATGTCCGGTACATGCAGCACATTGTTGAGAGTGAGTTCCTTTTTAGATGTCATCTTAAGTACAATCTTTTCTTGTCCTTCAATTTTGGAAGTCGAGGAGTTGCTCATAAAAAGTTGTTCATCATTGTCCACTGTAGAATAAGATGTGAACATCTTTTTGTTGGCACAAATATGACGAGTAGCACCAGTGTCCACCCACCATTCTTTAGGATTTCCGATAAGATTTGCTTCGGAAACAACTGTAGAAAGATTGATGTCATCTACACCATTGGAAATTTTGTCCACTTCAGTCATATGGGCTTGAGCAGGCTTCTTGCTTGTTCTTCTTTTGCTTTTTCCTTTGCTACGACAATCTTTGGCTCGACGTCCCTCTTTGTCACAAATGTAACATTTGCCATTAAACTTGTACTTTTTATTTTCCCCTCCTTTAGAGCCTTGTGATGAACTTTCTCCAGAAGACTTCCGTTTCTTGGTTTTTGAAGCATGTTCCACCACATTTGCCTTAGACTCCATAGGATGCTTACCAGCCCACTTTTCAGAATTGCAGTTGTCTTCCTCAATCCTCAAATGCACAATTAATTATTCCAAAGACATTTCTTTGCGCTTGTGTTTGAGGTAGTTCTTGAATTCCTTCCAGCCTTGTAGTAATTTTTCAATTAAGGCTGCAACTTGGAAGGATTCACTGAGAGATTGTAGACACCTCATTTTGACCGACCCTAAGACTTGGGCACTTTCTTTTGATTGCCCGATGATGACAATTAGAATGTGTTTCTCACAAAATTCTCAATAAGAAAGATGGAATCCCAACCTTCACCCATTTTTTTGGCCAAACTATTTTAGACCTTAAAACCCTCTTTTCAAAATATGTTTTTTTAAAAATGTTTCTACAATGTCCCGAGACTCCCCTTTCGATTACAATATTGCACTTTTCAGTAAACTAAGTAAGGACAAAGTGGAAATAAATGAAAGGGAGGTGAAATTTTTGAAAAATATTTAAAAACATCTTCTTTATAGGTTTGGAGTTGAAGGAAATAGGAGGGGATGAAAGAAAACTGGTTTAGGAAAAGGATGAGAATCAAATCATTAAGAAGGAAATGAGTAGCCTTCACTAAATTAGGCATTTCTCTTTGTACACTTGGAATTTAAATATGAGGCCACCACCATTGGAAAGTAGACTTCTGGGACTTCAATTTAGACCCAAGAATCACCTTAGACCAAGTCCAAATAAGGGAGATATGACCATTTGAAGTTGGGCTTAAGAGCAGATTTTGTTGACCCAACCCGAGACAGCCTTCACTAAATTAGGAATATCTCTTTGTACACTTGGAATTTAAATGTGAGGCCACCATCATTGCAAAGTAGACTTCTGGGGCTTCAATTTGGACCCAAGAACTGCCTAAAACCAAGTCCATATGGGGGAGATATACCTATTTGAAGTTGGGCTTAAAAGCAGATTTTGTTGATTCGACCCAAAACAACAATAGCCCATTTTTCTTGGTTTTGGTTCGGTTGGGACAACCCATTTACCTATTTTCTGGGCCATTCAAGTGCATCCACTCATCCTCCATTATTCCTAATCATCCCCCATTGTCAAAAAGAGGTTTTGTTTGCATCCATAAAGGAGTATCCCATTACCTTGAAAATTTGCCCTCCTATCACATTCTTGTCTCCCACCTTATCTCCCACCATCTTTGTCTCCCACCTTCTTTTTGACCTTGACTCTCCCTCATTGCCTATATAGAATGATCATATTGTAAGAGAGAAAAAAGGACCACGAAATTGAAGAGAAAAGAGTGAGAAAAGGGTGAAAAAAGAGAGAAAAATTGAGTTTTTGAGCCAAAAATACTCCTATCTTTCATATACATGCCATACCTTCCATAGCTACTGAAATTCCTTATTTCCATACACCAAAACCACTCCAAAAATTCTAATATAGCCAAAGATCAATTGCCTTGATCATAAGGAAGAGTGTTTAGTGATTGAAAGTGAGGAAAACTAGAGAGTTTGCCACTTTCCATACCTTAAACTCTATAAACTCCATAATTTCGAATTGAGGATTTGAGAACACACTTCCTACACTTGAGGGTGATCAAGAGGAAGTTTGGAAATCAAGAAGTTCAATCTTTCTTTGGAAGGTGAATTTTTAGTTTTTCATTTTATTATATTTTATATCTCATATTTATTTTCTTGCTTCTTATTTCATAGTGTTTTGTTCTAATCCAAGTGGTTTGTTTATTTCATATTTATTTTCTTAATTTATATTTCATGGTGTGTTGTTATAATCCTAGTGGTTTGTTTAGCTCATAATTATTTATTTATTTTTATTCGCATGTTTTAATTTTATATTAGTTTTGTTGTAATCTTGCATGTTCTATCTTATATTTATTTTATTGTTTTAGGTTTATGTTGTAAGTTTGCACTTTTTATTTTATTTTATGTTCGTTTTCTTGTTTTTAATCTAACCGGTAGTGGTTAGTTGAGCCACCTACATATTTTTTTTTTGTGCCTTTTCTTGGTTTCACAATAAGACAGGTTTTGCTTGGCCTAGTTGGCCGGCCAGCCTATTTGGCCGGTCGGTTAGCTTCTTCCGGACAAGATGGCGTAATCTCCCAATGTTGACCAATTTCCGCTAGCGGTTTCAAAGAACACGAAGCTTTTATTTTATTTATTTTTATTTTGAGTGTTTTGCGAGGTTTTTTTTATTTATTTTGAAGTAATATTCTCCTCATCCCTCTCTATTTTGGTTTGTAATTATTCTTTCAAGTGTTGTAATAATTCTCCACCCCGCTTCTTTCGATCCCGTTCTTTTATTTGCTTTCTTTATCTATGAATACGCATCATATTTTATCTTTCATTATATCCATGCTTTGTATCTATGTTTCATGCATCTTGATTCGGCTAAGTTTGCATTTGTGGATTTAATCAATTCCTGTGTGATTATGTGCGCTACCTTATGTTCTTGAGATGATTCACATATCATATTTTAGAAGCCGAATCTTTAGTTGCATCTCATGAGTGAATTGCATTAGGATTTTGTATATAAGATCATGCATATTTTACTAACTTTGTTTTGTAGCTTTGTTGGTAGGACGTCAAATATGTAAGTTTTTATGCTTTAGCATCCCGTTTGTGTGTGTTCTTCTTACTATGTCTAGCATTCGACCATGAGGCTATTTGCTTATGTGATATAACTCTATGAATGCCAGTGGATGGAGGTTGTGTCGCTTAATTTGGAATGATGTTGATTTTTCATGCTTGTAAACTCAACTTATTTGGGTTGTACATCGTCAAAATTCTTTCAGAATGCATGATATCAAATTGTTCCAAAATGAATGGCGTAGTCTATACTTGTACGCCTCACATAGTAAATTTTAGGATTTATTAACTAATCAGAACATGAACATATAAATAAAATAAAATTCATATCATGGTTAGTAAAGGCCGATCTTTGATCAAGTGGGCAGGGGTGCTCATTATTGATCTTCCCCTCTCATACCTAAGGTTCCGAGCCAAGCATCCTTGGTTACGACGAATAGTGGCCTTGGCACGAGTCATGGGTTTCCTAATTTCCCAAAATATTAGGTGGCGACTCTGAGATCTGATAACGTAGTCCATGTTTGACAAAATTGCAATAAAATGGATTTTCAATAAAAGTTTCCAAATCTGGACTCTCATCTATGTTTCACATTGCACTCGTGAGACTAGATCAAAGAGATCTCGGGAGTCCGAACTGTTTAACGGGCACGGGTACCCCCCCGGGCATGTTACAGTTTCTGGCGACTCTGCTGGGGAGTTTATGAAACCTTGACTCGAACTCCATGATATGACCTTTACTTTCAATTATATGTATAGTTTCTGGTGACTCTGCTGGGGATTTTATGAAACCTTGGCTCGAACTCCATGATGTGACTTTTATTTTCAATTATATATTCATTGCATTGCATTCATTGGTGCACTTTAAGTCCTTGTGTTGCCCAAATATTGGTGGGAGCACAGGCATGCTTTTTGTGACACTACACCTATCTTTACGGTACTTTAGAGGCCTTGTGTCGTAACCTTTTAAGATCTGTCAAAAAGGTAGCTCTGCTATCTAGCTTTGCTATCTAAGGTTCTCAGACTCCGAAGAGAGGCTATTTGACTCTTCTGATTTCCGGGGATCTCTATTGGTTATGACTCAAAGGACTCTTTGGTAACGTCACCTTGACTTCAACCCTTAGAGTAAAGCTAACCTTGTGTATATAATGAGCTATAGTACTTTCCAAAATTAGGACAGGATGCTCTCCCATTTCTAGGATGTATGATGCCGCTTGTTTGAAGAGTGAAACCCTAGATCATTTCAAAGATAGGACAGGGTAACCCTCGCCCCCATAGGGGTGTTTGTTCTCTTTCTTGCTATGTGTTATGTGCAATGTATGGGAGTTCTCAAATTCAGATGAGTGGTTCAATCATTTCAAGTTGTGGAGTTGAGTTCATTTTTTCACATGAGTTAGCAGTAATCAGTTGAGCTAGGATGCTAATGAAATTCTGATCGGGGGTCCCGTTTTGTTTCAGAAAGGTAGTCGGGCACTATAGCTTCCGAAAGGTCTGATATCCCCCAAGTTCTGTGGACTCGCGTTGGTAGACTTTGCAAAAGTACAGATTTGGTTCAGGGTCAGCCAGTGTTAGTTTCTTTGCCACCGGTTACACGAAGAAAAGCAAAAGCTTCATCAACTGTCCAGAATACCCCTTCTTCACCTGCTAGAGCATCACCACTCAACTCACCAGAATTAGTGATGGCTCAGATTCCAGAAAAATAGCAGATATACTACTGGGCCTTCAACGGAGCATGGATACTGTTGCCACTACGGTTGCTGCCCAAGGCACTACTCTTGCTGCTCAAGGAAATACTCTTGCTGAACTGCAACGCTCATCTGGGGCGTCCATTACTCAACCACCTCCGGTGACTCATCCAGTTCCACCTCCACCTCCACCAGTTGATGAGTTTCCAGAACTTAATTCACCAGACGATCTGAGGGTTCCTGCACAAACTTCAGGAGGATCATTTCCTCTTCCACAACCAGTGGGAGGGCTCCATCCCTCTGAAGCACCTGAGTCTGACTCAACTATGTTGAAGCTGGCCAAGTTGGAAAAACTCTTCAAAAAGGCACAAGGAGTCAATTCAATCCCGGACATCGAAGACGGGTACACTGAGACAGCTGTGAAGTTGCCAGAACGGTTCAAAATGCAACACATTGATAGGTTTGATGGCTTCGGTGATCCAATGGTGCACATTCGCCTATTCTCTGATGTCTTAAAGCCTATGGGTTTGACTCGTCCGCAAAAGCTCTCTTTATTCGGACAACTTTGTCAGGAGTGGCTGCCATTTGGTACACCAAGTTAGAGGACTCGGTAAAACAAAGCTGGGAAGAGTTAGCCGGTGCCTTATCACCTAGTACGCTTATAACACCCAGATTGAAGTGACTACTCGGGAATTAGATGCCACTCGTCAAGAGCCCAATGAAAGTTTCATGACCTTTATCACCAGATGGAGGGCAAAAGCAGCAATGATGACCACCAACAGACCACTTGAAAAGGACCAAATTCGTATGATAGTCAGAAATCTACATGGAAAGATGTTACAAAAAATGATAGTCCTCCCGCTCTTCACTTTTAATAACTTAAAAGAGATAGGGGTTCAGATAGAGGATCCCATCAAACAGGGAATTATTGATGATAAGGAACCTGTTCGAAAGCCTTTTGGTCGCAGTTCCAATACTACCACCAGTGGTAGCACAGCTGTGAAACCCTCTGAAATCAACTTGGTTGCCACCACCACTAAACTAGCCGATCCCTTTGCTCATGCTGCCCGCAAAACACAACCCGAGCTCCAAGTAGAACATTCACCCCTCTCTATATGTCACTCTCTAAAGCAATGAACATCTTGACAAAAAGAGGGTACTTGAAACCTTTGGACCCCCGACCTCTTCCTGAACCTCTCCCAGCCAAACATGACCCTACCAAACACTGTGTTTTCCATCAACAACCAGGACATGACACAAATCGTTGCTTTCGTCTCCGTCATGAGATCCAAGATCTCATAGACAATAAAGTCATAGCTCCCCCACAACCACAAAAACCCAACGTCACTACCAACTCGTTGCCACCCATGACAAAGTTCCATCACCTCCTCATCTTAACCTCATCCATACACTTTCATCCACCTTTAACCCCAGTATCTATATCACACCTACTCATTTACCAAAACCTGAGGTATATATTCCTGAAGGCACTGAGTTATGCATGATGGATGCACCTCCAACCCAGCCAAAACCCAAAAACCCTATGGTGGTAGTACCTATGCTTGAGGCTGGCAAACTATCAGAGAAAAAGTATGATCCTGGCCGTTTTATTATTCCCAGTGGCCAACTAAAGCTTGAGCTTGATCTGCTTGACTCATTTTCTATCAATGTTGTCAGAGATGATGTACTTGAAAAGGGGTTGGATGATTTGGCCGACCTAGAGGAACACTTGGCTAATCTTCATTTATTTGAAGAATTAGATCTTGAGAAGGTGTAGATGGCATGGTGGGAACCGAAGAATTACAGTCACAGTTGGTCAAGCAATGACGAAGCTTCTGATGAGGAAACTGAAAGAAAAGGGAATAAACTAAGACTTGATTTCAGAAAACCTGTTCACTATAGTAAAGGAAAGAGTTCCAAAGAAAGAGAAGAAGAACCAGAAAGCCAGTCAGAGCATACTATTGGAATGATTCAAGCAGCGCTAGATAATTGTCTTTTAGTCAACAAAGACGAATGGTGGGATGATAATGACCTACAGCTGGCACATACTGATGATGAATGGGTAAACCATGTGCCGGATGAGACTTGGTATGCAGACGAAATTGATCATTTGACTAGGAGTGGGCGCCACTTCAAGCCTCCACATCTAGACCAAGGAGAACCCTCTAGCAAAGATAAAGAGGTAGAGAAAGAGAAAGAGAAAGAGAAAGAGAAAGAGGTAGAAGAAGACTTGGTTCTAAAACAACTGAAAAAGATCCAAGCAAACATTTCCATTTGGGGTTTTCTCATGGCTTCTCGAGAACATCGACAGGCAATGTTGTCAATGTTGAGCAAGGCTAAACTATTAATTGACACCACTCCCGAGCAATTAGTGTCATTAATCACTCCGAGAGAAACAATCCCAGCAATAACTTTTGTTGACAAAGAGTTGCCACAAGAAGGATCGGGACATAATAAGCCTTTGTACGTATCACTGGAATGCAGAAAGAAATGGATACCGATTGTTCTGATTGACACCGGATCAGCCATCAATGTTTGCCCTACACGCACTGCTTATGCAATTGGGCTAAAGCCGACAGATTTCACGCCCACTACTCAATTGATCCGGGCCTATGATAATACTAGTCGGGAAGTGATGGGGACAATCAAAGTACAAATAGCAGTGGGTCCATCTGAGCACGAAGCTGAATTTCATGTCATGGATGTTCCCGCAACATTCAACTTGCTATTGGGAAGGCCCTGGCTTCATCAGATGAAAGCTGTATCATCCACATTACATCAATTGGTAAAGTACCCATACGGCAGAGGAATTGCCACTGTCTTCGAAAATTCATCCATTCATCCTCCTCCGGAAGTCACAACACCACTGCTAGAAATACAACATGGGGAAGAGGATGTGTTCCTGTCAGGTTTTACATTAGTAGAGGCCTAGCTAGTTCAAACGCTCATGGCAGAAGATAAAGGTGTGTACGTCAGTGCCCAATCAATCTATTTCATGAGTAAACTAGGTCACGTTCCAGGGATGGGATTGGGACGAAGTGGCAGGAAAGGTATTACTACAGCCAGTGAAATACCTCATAACCCACATGCATTCGGACTAGGGTATGCACCCACGGCTGATGACTGGAAAAGAAAAACTGAAGAGATTAGGGAATGGATCAAGGCCAAGAGAACCGGGCAGCAGTTTGAGTTGGTTCATAAGCCAATTCATGGGACCTTGAACGGACGCTTTGTCCGCCAGGGAGAAGACTTCCCTTTCTGTGGTTTTCCTGAACCCTGGTTTGATCAAGTGGAGAAGAAAAGATACCCTGGGTTTGAGATCTTCTTCGATCATCAGCTCTCCGACAGTGGCGAGGAGTGGGTAGATCCTAGCATCGACATCGGACAAGACAAAGAAGTCAGCTCGAAAAGCAGCACAGAGGAAGTCTTGGGTCTAACATTGGCTGATTTACTGACAGAATCGCATACTAGCGCTGAACCGATGAATTTAGGGGATATGACCATTACCGTGATTGGGGAAGGCGTACCTGCTGACTGTTCAAGCTTCATCATGGATGCAATGAATGGCTCACAAATGGATTGGCATTTTGAAAAGAGTTGTATTAAGAGTTTTGAATTGGCTGTTGAGTCTGAGTCAGGTGGGCCTGTGGGGTTAGAGTCAGATTTAAGTTTGTCTAAGATGTCTGAGTCTTCTTTTTCTTTCTCTTTTGAGTCTGTTGTAACTTGTGAGCCTGAGGCTTTGAATGAAGATGTGATTTTCGCCTACTTTTCTGTGCCCATAGTTCATAACATTGACCAAAATTTTCAAGATCTTGACAAAAACGAAGAGGAAGAAATCCCTCGGGCTTTGAAAAATTTAATCGACTAGGAGGAAGAAAGGCGTGCTATGCCATTAGTGGATGAAATTGTTTCTGTAAATGTGGGTACTGAAAAAGATCCTTGCTTGATCCAAATTGGTACTACATTGTCTTTAGAGGAACGTGAACAATTAGTTGCTTTATTAACAGAATTCAAAGATGTCTTTGCATGGTCCTACGAAGACATGCCGGGAATTGACCTTGAGATTGTACAACATAGGATCCCTCTCGACCCTGAGGCCCGACCTGTCAAACAGAAGCTTCGCAGAATTCGTCCAGATTGGGCCTTGAAAATTAAAGAAGAGGTTACCAAGCAAATTAATGCTGGGTTTTTGCTCGTATCAGAATATCCTACATGGTTAGCCAATATTGTGCCAGTTCCAAAGAAAGATGGCAGAATCCGAGTTTGTGTTGACTTCCGGGATTTGAATAAGGCTAGTCCAAAGGATGATTTCCCATTGCCACATATTGACGAATTGGTAAACTTCACTGCAGGGCATGCCTTACTATCATTCATGGATGGTTTTTCAGGGTATAACCAGATCCTTATGGCTCCAGAGGATAGAGAAAGGACAGCATTCACCACACCATGGGGGACATACTGCTACGGGGTTATGCCATTCGATTTGAAGAATGCAGGGGCCACTTATCAGAGAGCTGCTACTACTCTTTTGCACGATATGATCCATAAGGAAGTTGAGGTGTATGTAGATGACATGATTGTCAAGTCCAAAGATCGGGAAAGCCATTACACTGCACTGAAGAAATTCTTTGAGAGAATTAGGGAATACAAGCTAAGGCTGAATCCACAGAAATGCACCTTCGGGGTAACTGTGGGCAAGATGTTGGGATTTCTGATCACACAGCGGGGAATCGAAGTTGATCCATCTAAAATTAAGGCCATCTTAGAAATGCCGCCACCAATGACTGAAAAGGAGGTGCGGGGCTTTCTAGGAAAGTTGCAATTCATAAGGAGGTTTATTTCAAAATTAACTTTAACTTGTGAACCACTATTTGGTCTGTTGAAGAAATTGAAGAAGTTTCAATGGGATGATCGGTGTCAGTTCGCTTTCGAGCAAGTTAAACAATATTTGCAGAATCCGCCTGTGTTATCGCCACCCGAGCCAGGGAAACCGCTGATTTTGTATTTGTCAGTGACTGAATCAACCATCGGATGTATGCTTGCACAAGAGTCAGATGAGAAAGTAGAGATGGCCATCTACTGCTTAAGTAAAAAGATGCTTGAATATGAGACCCGCTATACTCCTTTGGAAAAAGCTTGCTTAGCTTTGGTATGGGTCACCAGGAAATTGAGACACTACCTGTTAGCTCACTCGATAATTCTGGTTTCAAGATTAGACCCAATCAAATATCTTTTTGAGAAACCAGCACTTATGGGTAGGCTAGCTAGTTGGTTGCTGTTGCTTTCCGAATTTGACCTTAAGTATGTCACCCACAAATCTGTCAAAGGAAGGATCGTAGCAGAATTTTTGGCTGATCACCCAATTGAAGGAGGAGAAGATATGGAGTACTCATTTCCAGATGAAGAGGTCATGCAGATGGAAGAAGACACTTGGAAATTGTACTTTGATGGAGCGTCCAATCAATTTGGCTGTGGGATAGGCGTGTTGCTCATAGCGCCAGATGATTTCCATATCCCCTTAGCTTTTAAACTTCAATTCAGGGTATCTAACAACCAAGCAGAGTATGAGGCGTGCATTGCTGGATTGGAAGCAGCCCTGGAACTAGGGGCAATAAGGTTGGATGTGATCGGGGACTCAAACTTGGTCGTCTCTCAAGCCAACGGAGATTGGAAAGTTAAAGAGGAAAAAATGAAAGTCTACCATCAGAACTTGGACATGTTGATCCCGAGGTTCGAAAAACTAACTTTTACACACCGGGTAAGAGAGAACAACCGATTTGCTGATGCATTGGCAACCCTGGCATCAATGATAGATATACCGGTTGGGGTTAAGATGGGTCCGATCCTTATAGAACAAAGGTACACCCCCGCGTATGAAATGATAGCCACAACGGAAGAAGTTCAAGATGAAAACCCTTGGTACTTTGATATTTGGAATTTTTTAGAAAGAGGTACATACCCACAAGGGGCAAACACCAAAGACAAAAGGGGGATACAACGTCTGGCCACTCAGTTCGTCATTTGTGGAGATAAGTTATACAAGAGAGGGTATTTGGGAATGCACAAGTTGTGTGTAGAGGAAGAAAAGGCAAAGCGTATCATGGAAGCCATCCATGGAGGAGAGTGCGGAGCCTATATGAACGGTGTAATGCTAGCCAGAAAAATCCTTAGACAAGGATACCACTGGTTAACCATGGAGAGTGATTGTATCAACTTTGTTAGGCGATGCCATAAATGTCAAATCCATGCCAATCGCATGAACATCCCGCCATCCAAACTCTACAACATGACTTCGCCTTGCCCTTTCTCAGTCTGGGGCATAGATGTCATTGGGGCGGTCACACCGAAAGGTTCAAATGGGCATCAGTTCATCTTGGTTGCCATTGACTATTTTACCAAGTGGGTTGAAGCACAGTCGTATTCAGTGTTGAAAGCATCACATGTGGCCAAATTTATAAGGAACAACATTATCTGCAGATACGGGGTGCCAAATGAATTAATTTCAGACAATGGCTCACATTTCAAAAGAGAAGTGGCAGTTCTACTTGAGAAGTATAACGTGGCTTTTCACAAGTCATCAACCTATAGGCCACAAACCAATGGAGCCGTTGAAGCTGCAAATAAGAGCATCAAAAATATCCTGTGTAAAATAGTAGAAACTTATAGAGATTGGCCAAATAAGTTGCCTTTTGCACTTTGGGGATACAAAACATCAATCCGAACATCTACAGGGGCAACCCCTTACTCTTTGGTATATGGAATGGAGGCTGTTTTGCCGATTGAGTTGGAAGTGCCTTCATTAAGGATTATGGTTGAATGTCAGATAACAGAACCGATTGGCAATAGAACCGATTTGAGGAATTGATGCTATTTGATGAGCGACGATTGAAGGCGTTATACCACATTCAGGGGTATCAACGCAGGATTGCCAGAGCATTCAACAAAAATGTTAGATCCAGGAATTTGAGGGAAGGGGACTTAGTGTTGAAAGACAGCCGAGCTCCTATTCACGACCCTAGGGGCAAGTTTAGACCCAATTGGACGGGCCCCTACATCATTAAGTCAATTTGGTCAGGAGGAGCAGTCATTCTCATGGATTTGGATGGTTTGGAGTTCTCACAACCAATCAACATGGACAAGCTGAAAAAGTACTACCCTTAAGAGGCTCACTGGGCCAAAAACCTGAAAGGGCGACCCAGGCAAAAGTTAGATCATAAAAAAATAATAATAATAATAATAAAAATAAATAAATAAATGAAAAGTTCGCAAGGTTGAAAATCTGAAAGGGCGGCTTTGGCAAAAGTTAGAGCACAAAAGGAGAGTGTCAATACCCAAGTGAACCTTAACCGGAACTACGTATGGCCTGATTCCTATCTTTGGGATACGTAGGCAGCTTCATCTTGAAGTTCAACCTTAATCATTTGTCAACTCACTCATCTCGTCCATGTTTGATTGGTGTATCTTTATTCGGTTCAGCTATCCATATTTCATTGGCTCATCCCTATTTGATTTAGTTGTCCTATTTGTCCTTCAGACGAGTTCAGTCACAAGACGAATTCAAGTGTACATCTCAAGGGTTGATTTCATGTTGATCGAGTAGTGGTCATTTGCAAAAATAGATTTTGAGGACTTTTAATGAAGTTGACTGATTTTCTCAAAAATTATTCCATTCTTTGGACCAAAAAGAGAAAATTTTCAGTGCTCATAATTTGGCTCACATGATTTTAAGGTAGAAAATGGAACAAGTGCGCTAATTTACCTTTCATGTTGATCAAAAGCGCTTTAGCAGAAAGGAAAAGACAAAAAAAAGGGAAAAGTGATGAACTAGGGGCACGGTTGAGTCAGGCTTTCTGTCTTTTATCCACACTATCGAGTTCTCGATACCTTAATCAAGCAATCACCGAAAAATGCACAGTAGTTGTCGCTGACGATGCTTTTCCGTCGGGCGATCGACCGGTGTTACTCTGTTTTACGTTCATTTTGCTCCGACAAACGTAAAACGGTGTGTTTGGGATGGTTTTTGTTTCATTTTCATTTCATTAAGTTGTGTTTTGTGTTTTGGTCAGTGATAGGCTCAAAATTCAGTTCAGAATTCACTAAAATGTAGCCATTTTCAAGTTCAAAACAAAATAATTTTTATGTTCAGTGTTGTGCCATTCATGCCATCCAGATTTGCAGAACAAACTCATTTTTATTAAATGCCAGAGATCAACCCCAATCAAAGTTGTACAAAAAGGAGTTGAAGCTATAGATGCCCACTTCAAACCAAAAAAAAAAAAGAAAGGCAAAAAAGAGAGAGTAGCATTTTCTCAGTTTTCCGGCAGTAGCTCGGCGGCGAAGATTACAGTCAGCTTCATTTGCACACAATTTCGTTGCCTGACTTTACCATCAGTTGCCTCGGTTCATCTTCACTTCTTCGAAGTTCTTGAAGACTCTGCCTCAGCCTTGGCAGAGCTTCCAAAGGAGATTATCTCTCGCTGGCCATCAAAGGTAGTCCCATGACGAGCTGCGACGGTCACCTGTCGTTTTAACTCCTTGATTTGTTTCTTCAATCCGCTAACTTCCCCTCGAGAATCTTTGTACATATGTTGAAGTAAAGAAAGTTGTGCATTCAATCGATGCACCTCACACGTTCTGTTCTGCAGTCGACGGGACAAGTTGGAGACCGCAGTCACAGTCTCCACACATGACCTCAGCGTATACGAGTTTGCTTCGATGTCAGACTGTGCCACCATGATTTGTTCAACTGACATAGCTGGAAAGTCGAAAATAGAGAAAGGAGGAGGAGCTCATGGTTGAGGTTCAAGGGAGTCGGAATCGGTCATCTCTATCGTGGACTCGTTTAGGTCTGGAAAAAAAGTGAGAGAACCTTGTGAAGAGGCCATGGCAGAGAAGAGTAATGCAAAAGAAAGAGGTTGCAGAGTGGTGGCAGAGAAAGTTTGCAGGCTTTTGCTCTGCCTCTCTCTTTCGCAGGCCTCAACTTAAGAAGAGAATGAAGCCAAAGAAGAAGACAAGAGGGAGGAAGGCTCGAGACGATCATTGACAATCGGGGCAGGATTGGATAGCCTGTCGGTCAGGCGCCGTGATTGTTGAAATCGCGCGACAGACATGACGCTCGAAGAAGATGAAAGAAGAGAGAGAGAGAGACAAAAATAAGAGAGGCGGGAGAGTTGCATACATATGTGTATATATATTGTATATCTATGTAGTATATACATATTTGTTTGAATATTTTGTCACAAGAGTGGCTTGGTTCAATGGTTTGGCTTAGTTGTTGAGGACTCAGAGAAGCCTGAGGTCAGAGGTTCGACCCCTCATAGCAACGAGTGTTTCTTTTGTTTTGTTTTGGTTTTATGTATATATGTCTCGTATACCTATATATATATATATTTGAATATTTAGTCACAAGAGTGGCTTGGTTTTTTGGTTTGGCTCAGTGGTTGAGGACTCGGAGAAACTTGAGGTCAGAAGTTTGAACCCCTGTATCCATGTATTTATGTTTTTCTTTTCTTTTTGCGTGTTTTGCATACGCACGCTGACGTCAGCAAATGGAATATGCCTTCTCAGTAACAACATCTTTCCGCTGACGGCCGCAAACAGAATATTCAAGCAAACAGAATATTCCCCGAATATGTATATGTATACCGTATATATATTTATATATATATCTGTATGTATTTTGTATATGGTATTTGGTATTTATAAAAGAAAAATTCTTTTTAACATGTTTTTGAAAACAAGGAAAAAAAAGAAGAAATCATTCTATTATACCTCCTTTCACTCGCGTGAGACGACTTCAGGCGGTCTGGTATAGCCACCTACCTGTGTTTGCAATAAGTTCCTAGGAGACCAACTGCGACGGTGAAAACTAGAGTTCGAATGGCCGAGACCTAGAACGCAAAAGGTTCGGAATTTCCGAGACTAAAGTCTGGTTTAAATACCCAGGGGTGTATCCCCGGCTTGAAATCTATATGGCAGCCCCATAGGTTGAGGTAGCGTGTATACACCTCAATTCTGGATACTGAACCAACCTAGTCTGTCACCCCGTTGGAGAATAGGGAAAGTTGTGAATATGATCATGAAGAAAAACGGAGATATGCCCATTTGAAAGTAGACTTCTGGGGCTTCAATTTAGACCCAAGAATCACCTTAGACCAAGTTCAAATAAGGGAGATATGCCCATTTGAAGTTGGGCTTAAGAGCAGATTTTGTTGACCCAGCCCGAGACAGCCTTCACTAAATTAGGCATATCTCTCTGTACACTTGGAATTTAAACCACCATTGGAAAGTAGACTTCTGGGGCTTCAATTTGGACCCAAGAACTGCCTAAAACCAAGTCCATATGGGGGAGATATGCCCATTTGAAGTTGGGCTTAAAAGCAGATTTTGTTGATTCGACCCAAAACAACAATAGCCCATTTTTCTTGGTTTTGGTTCGGTTGGGACAACCCATTTACCTATTTTTTGAGCCATTCAAGTGCATCCACTCATCCTCCATTATGCCTAATCATCCCCCATTGTCAAAAAGAGGTTTTGTTTGCATCCATAAAGGAGTATCCCATTACCTTGAAAATTTGCCCTCCTATCACATTCTTGTCTCCCACCTTATCTCCCACCATCTTTGTCTCCCACCTTCTTTTTGACCTTGACTCTCCCTCATTGCCTATATAGAATGATCATATTGTAAGAGACAAAAAAGGACCACGAAATTGAAGAGAAAAGAGTGAGAAAATGGTGAAAAAAGAGAGAAAAATTGAGTTTTTGAGCCAAAAATACACCTATCTTCCATATACATCCCATACCTTCCATAGCTACTGAAATTCCTCATTTCCATACACCAAAACCACTCCAAAAATTCTAATATAGCCAAAGATCAATTGCCTTGATCATAAGGAAGAGTGTTTAGTGATTGAAAGTGAGGAAAACTAGAGAGTTAGCCACTTTCCATACCTTAAACTCTATAAACTCCATAATTTCGAATTGAGGATTTGAGAACACACTTCCTACACTTGAGGGTGATCAAGAGGAAGTTTGGAAATCAAGAAGTTCAATCTTTCTTTGGAAGGTGAATTTTTAGTCTTTCATTTTATTATATTTTATATCTCATATTTATTTTCTTGCTTCTTATTTCATAGTATTTTGTTATAATCCAAGTGGTTTGTTTTTTTCATATTTATTTTCTTAATTTATATTTCATAGTGTGTTGTTATAATCCTAGTGGTTTGTTTAGCTCATAATTATTTATTTATTTTTATTCGCATGTTTTAATTTTATATTAGTTTTGTTGTAATCTTGCATGTTCTATCTTATATTTATTTTATTGTTTTAGGTTTATGTTGTAAGTTTGCACTTTTTATTTTATTTTATGTTCGTTTTCTTGTTTTTAATCTAACCGGTAGTGGTTAGTTGAGCCACCTACATATTTTTTTTTTGTGCCTTTTCTTGGTTTCACAATAAGATAGGTTTTGCTTGGCCTAGTTGGCCGGCCGGCCTATTTGACCGGTCGGTTAGCTTCTTCCGGATAAGATGGCGTAATCTCCCAATGTTGACCAATTTCCGCCGGCGGTTTCAAAGAACACGAAGCTTTTATTTTATTTATTTTTATTTTGAGTGTTTTGCGAGGTTTTTTTTTTCTATTTTGAAGTAATATTCTCCTCATCCCTCTCTATTTTGGTTTGTAATTATTCTTTCAAGTGTTATAATAATTCCCCACCCCGCTTCTTTCGATCCCATTCTTTTATTTGCTTTCTTTATCTATGAATACGCATCATATTTTATCTTTCATTATATCCATGCTTTGCATCTATGTTTCATGCATCTTGATTCGGCTAAGTTTGCATTTGTGGATTTAATCAATTCCTGTGTGATTATGTGCGCTACCTTATGTTCTTGAGATGATTCACATATCATATTTTAGAAGCCGAATCTTTAGTTGCATCTCATGAGTGAATTGCATTAGGATTTTGTATATAAGATCATGCATATTTTACTAACTTTGTTTTGTAGCTTTGTTGGTGGGACGTCAAATATGTAAGTTTTTATGCTTTAGCATCCCGTTTGTGTGTGTTCTTTTTACTATGTCTAGCATTCGACCATGAGGCTATTTGCTTATGTGATATAACTCTATGAATGCTAGTGGATGGAGGTTGTGTCGCTTAATTTGGAATGATGTTGATTTTTCATGCTTGTAAACTCAACTTATTTGGGTTGTACATCGTCAAAATTCTTTCAAAATGTATGATATCAAATTGTTCCAAAATGAATGGCATAGTCTATACTTGTA
>NW_021034524.1:0-13486 GCF_004153795.1 Camellia sinensis
CAAACAGCTGGAGTCTCGGTCACGCCGTAGTTTCCTGCCCTAGGTGCATTGCTTGGCGCGCTGCGTTGCCTTCATACCCAGGCACGTTTCCCTGCAAGTCCAAGGGGGAATCCGGGCTAGGCGGCATCTCGGCAAAGCCTAGCCCGAAGGCACTCTGTGGTCCTTTCATGTCGGTCAACCAGACGTCAAACTCGGGCGACCCGGGCGCTTTCTTGGGCGCGTCGGTACCAACTCGGCTTGTCTGGCTTCGACTAACCTCGACCGAGCATCAATGGTCCGCACCGAGCACTGTCTTACAAGCTGCTTCTTTACGGCTGGGGCGGGAAACACTCGCCCAAGTTTCTCCCAGCTCAAGTTCCTGGTAGCCCTTCTCTGGCGAACAAGTCGTCATCTCCGGCCGCAATGCACTGGCTGGGCTTCTCACCTCCTACTCGGTCGCTATCGTCGCGCAACTTCCGAGATCAATAAATCACCCTCTCAGATGAAGATCCTATGTTACGTTACGGTCCAATGAACTTTTCTGATATTTCATTATATGTAGATGACATATATAGGCTGGAAAGAACAGGAGATTGGATGCTCGCCAACTAAAATTGGTTGTTCTCTACATTTGAAATGAAGGACATGGGTGAGGGCGAGCTATGCTTCGGTTTAAGATCTTAGGGATCGCTCTAGGAGACTTCTTGTTTGTCTCAAGAACTTACATAAGACTATTCTAGAGCGGTTCCAGATCATGAGTGCAAACCATTGAACTCCTGTTTTGTAAAACGGCACAGAGCCTAAGACCTTGATATTGTGTCCTAAGACTCCAAGAAGAAAACTGAATAACGATAGCTCGTGTCCCTATGCAAACCTGCTGTTGGAAGCTGATGTATGCTATGATGTGTACACGTCCTGACCTTGTTATGCAGTCGGATTTTGGTGAGTCGTTACCAATCCAACGCCAGGACCAGCTTCAATTGAAAGCATTAACGAGGATATTGAACGATATCTTAAAGGAATGCAGATTACACACTTTGCTTACCAGATGTTCAGATTCTGACATCTGGTTGGCTATTTGTGATGCTATTGGGGAGGGAACCTAGATGGCGTGGAAGTCTAGCTTCAGAGTGATTCTCGCTTTCATGCTTAGCCGATGGTGCTATTTCTTGGAGGCATGAAGAAGCAATCCTGTATCGCCTTATCGGATATGGTTGAAGTTTGTGGCTTGGTTCTCCATCTGCGTTCGAGGAAAACGTGTGGTTAAGGAATTCCTTCAGCATTTGGATGTTGTCAACGACAACTTCGACCCGTACTATCCATTGTGAACAGCATGGCTGCACTCTGCTACGCTAAGGATACCTAACTTACTCATGGGCAGACCAAACACATTGATGTGAGGTCAATCTTTATCAAGGAGACATTTTGGGCGCAAAAAGAATTAGTGATCCTAGGTAGCAATCTCCTCAGTCGCCATGAGTTGCGGACCCTCTCGACTAAGCCATTGCTGAAGAAGATGTTTATCTTATCTCTATGTTAGGCTTTTAGACTACGTAGGGTGGGATATTTTTAATTGTATTCATTGAACCTTTTTTTGGGATAATTTATGCATTAGTTCCATGACTTGTTTCTATTACACATTTATGTTTACTACTTTTAGTAATGGTACTGTAATTAGTCATACACAAAAAAAATTTAATTTAAATTTGATGCTTAGCAGGCAAGATTGTGCTCACTCACACGAGCAATCGCCTTACGCTAGTCCGAGTAAGGATGTAGAACTAGAAGCTAAAATTATGCCACTAGCTATGTGGCCTTGGTTGGAGACAAGATAGGTCTGTTAGAGACCGACCATGGATATTGAATAGTACCCACTTTTCCATGATATGTCTGTTAGGATAGCCAGATATGGAACATCTCATTTGATTGTCTGAGGAGCGAGCAAGATAGAGATTCGAGTTAGACGCTAGGAAGCGACTCGTGCGCTTAAGAGCGACTAGACTAAGATCTGTATGCCGGTTGTAAGTTTAACATCACTCTTTGAAGAGTAAACTCCACTAAACATGCATTCATACTGCAGTGTGCTTATCGACCCGTTAGCGGAGAGTGAAAGAATAGATTCCTGCTTCTCCTCACCTTTGAGTCTCCTAAAAACAGTCATTTTTCCCTAAATGACTTCCTTTGTGCCTTTTGTGACTGACTAATTCAATAAGATGTAGGAGTTAGTTCAGCTAACTTTGAGGTATATGTTGCCTGACGTTCATGATGATTCGGAACTTATAAGGATCGTATTAACTCGGGGAAGGCGTCAATTTAAATCTGAATTGATATGAGGGGGTGAAGGATAAGGACCAGTCTAGTTCTACATCGTCTGCTCTATAGTTCGCTGTCGACAACAAGTCACATGTGCTCTTTTAGGATGCTGATTGGTGTGAAATATAATGTGGGACCTAAGGAGAGTCAAACATGCTCTTGAAGGGATTAAGAAGATGTTTTTTGGCCTGATGTAGCTAGATGGGTCTGCGGGTTAACTGAGAGCACTATTCTGTTCTTTTGGTGATGTCTCCTTATGACTGCAACCATATTGAGTTTCTAGTATAGAGCTCCCACATGCAGTGTTCCTTCAGCGGTCGCACGACGTGCATTAGGCTAGTATAGAGATCTGTATCATTTTATGGGGAGATTGGAGATACGGAGATGTGGCAGTTCCGTCATGCCAACCTCATGTCGCGGTGAGATGTTTGTACATGGGATGCCGCCATGTGGGCATGACCATTTGAATTTTGAACCTTATCCAAATAAGTTTGAATTGCAATTCAAACCTATTAGGATTAACCACTCAAGGTATACAGATATTATCAGTTTTACGACTGATATGGATATGATAATAAGTAACATATTATATATCTGGAATATGGGTTTATGTGGTATTAAGAGAGAAACAACGTATAATCTGCTTTCTACCCAATATACTCGACTCTCTCCCAAAAACAACGATCAAGTCTTTTGCAACTGTGATTTGTGTAGGTGATAGTTCAATCTGTGAATATCAGCCTGTCACTGCTGGGTTGGTTTATATATCTGGAAGCAGTGATTTATCCACGAGGTTCTATGCATCAAGAAGGTATGGATCTAAAACATTTTTATCCGCTGCATGTTTTTGTACTTTGATTTACAGTTGAGAGAAAATAAGTCAATCATTTTATGTGAACGTAAATAATAAATGCAAATTCATAATTTGAATATCGATAATTATTTAATAGGAATTATAACCTATAACAAACCTTCTCTTAATCTTGCATTTTCGTATTAAGCAATGCTTAGATGTTTTTTTGAATTATTAAAATTAAACGCATTTAGGTTGGTAATTTTAGATTCCTAAATAAATTTAAAATTCAAATCTTAAACAACAATTTGTGTTTTATTGTTAGGGTGAAATTACAAATAGCACCCCCTGGAAATTTGATAAAATACAAATCACGGCTTAAAAATTACATCTACTCCCTTTAAGGTTGTGGTAATTTTTCACTCACACCACACGCATCCTCTCACTCCTACCACTAAATAAATAATCAATAACAGCTTTTAATGATGTTGAAATATGTGTTCAACTTAATACTTATGGTATTTTATTATTGCTATATACACAATTACTGAACTTTAGGTTGTTTCAATAAATCTTTTGGACAAAGAAGATGATTTGTAATTTTAAATTACAAAAGCGTAACTGTCCTTTTCAAACAAATTTTAAGAGGTGTATCCTTGTAATTCTTCCCCTTATTTTTATTACTCAGTATTTTCTTTAATTCAACACTCTCTCTTTCAGTTTTCATTTTTCTCAACATTCTTCTTGAGAAACAAACATAAGTTCACCTATCTAGATTATGATCATGCATTTTCACTTACAAATAAGCACCTCCAGCATCTCACTCCTCTTACACCACCAGTAACTTTTAAAAAATCTAGTCAATCATGTTGCCTTCTTTATTGTCATTCTTTAGTGTACTAATCAGATTGAATTCTTTGACATGATTTTACGCAGATTCTAAATTTATTTATAATTTAAACCTCTAATGGGTGAAATCATAATAACTCCTCATAAGATACTATTACATACAATTCAAGGTTAAGTAAAGTCAATTGTGTAATAACACTACCAAATCCTCTAAACCCTTTCCACATTACTTCTCCACTTCCTATTCATCACGGAAACTACCGTCACCCTGTCTCACACGTCTGCTCCACTTCGCGCACCTGAAACTCTTCGCCTCTCTCTTTCTTCTCTCTTCTACTACTACTACTTATTAAAAATTAGAATACTCACACTTTACTTCACGCTTAACACTCTCTCTCTCTCAAGTTGTGATTTTAAGATAACGAAAGGTAATAGTTAATTGTTAGATCTCACGCACTCTCTCGACGACACGCTCGCACAACTTACATCTATAGAAATTCAGATCTCCATCTCTCTCAACGAAACGATCGCGCAACGCGCACTTACACAAATTAGATTATAACCCACACCACTTTTGGTTATGCCTTTAAAAATTGTGGTTTTATAACTTTAAAGTTTCCTTAAAGGCATGTTAATGGATGAGGTGCTGACTAGCAGTAATCGCGTCACTCTCTCTCGCTACGCAGTCTTCGTTCTCCACTCACTCGAGTAGTTTGATATTTTAATTTTGATAACACTACTCATCTCACTCAAAAATCTCACTTAACTCGAATATGTGTAATTCATATCCAAACTTCTAATGATTTTTAAAAAATTTTTGTCAAATATGATAGCTTTATTTTTTTACAACATATGAACTTTTATGAGACATAAATATTCAATTACACTCTCGCACTCTCTCACGCTAACTAATTTACTTGACGAATTTTACACACACTCACTACCACACTAGTCTGAATAATCAAAAGTAGGTTTTTCGATAATAAAATTTTAACAGAACTCACAACAATAACTGTTGTGAAGTCACAATAAAAGAACGGTTTTCCTCATGTTAATCACACTTTTATTAAACATTCGCAGTGGTCTTATGGAAACATGTCTCTTCAAATTTG
The DNA here is from genome assembly GCF_004153795.1 of Camellia sinensis. Lineage (NCBI taxonomy): Eukaryota > Viridiplantae > Streptophyta > Magnoliopsida > Ericales > Theaceae > Camellia > Camellia sinensis. The sequence continues at coordinate 5,047 of NW_021034524.1, forward strand.
ACCCATACGCTGTGAATCATCTCACATTCTCTACACCACTCAAATATATTGAAACTCCACACTCGTCTCACTCTACACTCTCTATGAAATAATTCTCTCGCTCACAACTCTCTCAGATTTCTCTCACACTCTACTTTCTGCTTGTTTAATTTTTTCAATTTATTATCTATTCAGATACATTATAACAACAAAGTTTTAATAAAATTATTATTTGTTAAAACTTTCTACTTGGAATTGCCACTGCAACTATCTGAATGTCCGCACCGTATTGCTTCAATGCACTGTCATTAGCTAACTATTTTCTCTTTCTTCAATACTATGCATATGTACACTTATATACGTGAATTAGTATACCATTGAATGACACGCACACTACTCTCCTCACAGAGATTTTAACAATTTTATAATGTTGAATTATCGAATGAATCACTATACATCGTCAATAACTAGTGTTGGTACATCTGAAGTTAGTATACTAAATTGGTCATGTAGCACTACTATATTTTTTTTTTTTTTTTACTCCTGAATTAAGAATTTTATTATTATCAAACTTTTTGACTTGATTTGGCCAAGTAACCGTGTGAATGGTTTGCGTAACGAAAATGTATTGGTAGGTGTCATCGTTACGTGGTGTTTTAATGGTGTTGTGATTGGTAAATGAGATAAGACTTATAAATTTGGAGTAATGATAGAGATTATGAAAAAAATATCATGAAGATAATTGTGAAATATTCTCCGCCTTTGAATTACACATATAATAAAATACCACACACTAAATGAAAAATTTTCATAATACATTTCAAGATATTTTTTTTATAATTCCTAACATTATTCATAAATTTATATCAAGTGATTGAGAATATGTAAAAGCAATGATAAATTGTGATTGAAGTAAAACATAATCATGTGGCGCCCCCATAACTAATCAATAATTTTTCCAGCGTCACCGTGTTTCTTTCCATGCATGATTATTAAACTAAAATTTTATTATATATTACATTAATTATCAACAAAATTTTATAAAATTTATTAATTTGTATAAGTTTTCTATTTGATTTGGCCAACTAACATTTGAATGGTCCGCTAACCACGTTGCTTTCAACGCATGGTCATAAATTAAAATTTTATTATTATATATTAAATTAATAACCACCAAATTCTATAAAATTTATTAATTTATATAACCTTCTCTACTTGATTTGGCCAACTAACCATGTGAATGGTCGGCGTAACTGCGTTGCTTTCAATGCTTGAGTCATTATTAAACTTACCTGGTTTGAGATGTTATGAAATTTTTAAAAAGTCGAAAAATTATTAAAAAAAGTTAAAAAGTTATCATTATTTATAAATTAAAAATATAAAAAAATTAATTTATACAATATTTTAATACAAACAACGACTGGACAGCATTGGCACTGGTTGATGGTGTTAGGTTTTTATTCTTGACAATCCCATTTGACAAAACTCCTTTGAGTTGTAATTTTGTTCGCACTTTTATTTTAGTGTGGTTGTGAGTTTTTAGATGCGAATCCAATCCGAATTGTGCCTTGCAGAGAAGTTTGTGATGTTAATGCTTTCAAGATTGCCACTTCGCTGATTATGACGAGGATCGAGCTGCCCGGTCAGTTCGCGTGGTCGAGGGGCAGTACCTCCGAAGCAAAATACAAAAATATATTCAAAGTTGCATGTCCGTTCGAGCGTCCATTTCCCCGCTCGAGCGGAAAATGCTGAGTTTTAGAAGTTTGGTGAGTCTGCAAATATACTGTGATCCGTGTTTTCACGCTCGAGCGTACACCCTAGTGCGGAACACGTCATATAGTGTCCCCGCTCGAGCATCCATTCCCACGCTCGAGCGGACCTCGCGATTTCAGATTCTATAAATTTGCAAGTTGTTCCAAATCTAGGAGAACGCCTCCAGATCTTCTTCTTGGGTTCTAGGGTTTATATCTGAGGCTATTGTCACGACCCAAACCCGCCCCTATGGGTTTAGCACCGTAACCGGCCAGTAATCCGAGATTACAGAAGGCCTGCTTAACAGTAAAACAGTAATACAGAGTACATGGGCTGGCGGAAGCTAAAACAATAATCAAAAGATGTCCATTGAGCTGTGACAGTCTGTATGCAAAAAGATTTTCATATACATTCAAACCAAAACGATATATACATACATCATATACAAGCATACAGGTTAGAGACCAAATCCCTACCATAACAGGACAGTACAGGTACACATATCAGTCTATACAGTGTTACAAAACCAGATACAAAAAGAGGGAAATCTATGAACACCCTAAAAGCCCTAGCTTGAAGGACTTGGAACCTCTCAGCGAGGCACAGTGGTTGGCTTGACAAAAAAAGAGTTTAACCCAATGCTCCTAGCTTCGATCCGGTTCCTGTACACCTACATATATATATGACCAATGAGCTCAAACCCAATGAATAACATATGCGTAAAGAGGTTAAGAATGAATGTCCTTTTAGTATTGAAAACAATCATTTATCAGTATATCAGTCAATCTGTTTGTGGCTCATACATTATGCCATAACAGTCATTCAGAAACTATAACAGTCATATGTGGTACATCCAATAGCAAAACAGTACAGTAGGTCTTATCAGACCGAACAGTTAGTTGATGGCCATCATATCAGTAAACAGTAGTGGTTCCAAACATGGGAACCGACAGAGATTTCTGTGTCAGTAGCAGTACAGTACAGTAACAGTAAATTACTATGGATGCCACGAAATACAGTTCGCAAATAGGACAAACATTCATTCAGTAGACAGTATTATTCATAAAGCAGTTCAGTCATTCGTTCAGAAAATAATCTCATTTGAACATATCTTTACGACAGTGTTACTCACAGAGTTCTGGGCTACAGATAAACTAGTACGCGTCGTCGAATGCCAACCCTACACAGTTACAGGATGAACACACACTAAGCTACACAGTTGGGAATTAATAACTTAATCTCTAATTTGTCTCGGTGTGGTTCTAATACATGAACAGATAATTTAACAATCAAGCAGATAGATATGCATTTAAACTAATACACTCAATCAATCATTTCAGAATTTCAATCATTTCAGGCACTTATCATGATCAGTCTCAGTTTAGTATTGAAAACAATCATTTATCAGTATATCAGTCAATCTGTTTGTGGCTCATACATTATGCCATAACAGTCATTCAGAAACTATAACAGTCATATGTGGTACATCCAATAGTAAAACAGTACATTAGGTTTTATCAGACCGGACAGTTAGTTGATGGCCATCATATCAGTAAACAGTAGTGGTTCCAAACATGGGAACCGACAGAGATTTCTGTGTCAGTAGCAGTACAGTACAGTAACAGTAAATTACTATGGATGCCACGAAATACAGTTCGCAAATAGGACAAACATTCATTCAGTAGACAGTATTATTCATAAAGCAGTTCAGTCATTCGTTCAGAAAATAATCTCATGTGAACATATCTTTACGACAGTGTTACTCACAGAGTTCTGGGCTACAGATAAACTAGTACGCGTCGTCGGATGCCAACCCTACACAGTTACAGGATGAACACACACTAAGCTACACAGTTGGGAATTAATAACTTAATCTCTAATTTGTCTCGGTGTGGTTCTAATACATGAACAGATAATTTAACAATCAAGCAGATAGATATGCATTTAAACTAATACACTCAATCAATCAGTTCAGAATTTCAATCATTTCAAGCACTTATCATGATCAGTCTCAGTTTAATAGGAATCAGTGGTGACATCAGTAAACAGTAGTGAGGGTTGTCACAGCTATTTTGCTAGTTTTCTTTAATGTTTTCATTGAATATTCAACTCATGGTTTAAAGAGTATATATCAAAGGATTATTTGTTTATTCTACACGAAACAGAAAAATTGTTCTTCGGTGGATTTTGAAGAATTCGAGCCTGAAGCTTTAGTGGATTCTGGAGTGGCTCATCGTCAAGACAATTCTGAGGTGAAGACAGGGTTGGAAGAGGCACATAGGGGTTGGTTCAATTCGGGCGTGGATTCCGTCGTAGGTAATATGAGGTATACCTAGTAGATTCTTTATATCTTCTTTGTGGATTGTTTGTGGCTGTTGCGCGTGGATTTTTTTTATCACAATTGGAGGTGCTCCAATTGTGGTTTTTTCACGTTAAAATCGTTGTGTCGTTTTGTCTTGATTGTTTGATTGGGATTGTTATATTCTGCTTATAATTGATACATAATCACAAATCAATATCTAGCGGATTTCTAGATTTTTCAGTTGGTATCAGAATGGGTCGTTAAAAAAATTCTTTTAGAATGAGATCTTGTTTGATTTGTGATAATGGATTCAATTCGTGAGGGAAATTCTATGGTTCGACCACCCCTACTTGACGGATCCAATTATTCGTTTTGGAAAGCTCGGATGAGATCGTTTTTAAAATCTATTGATGAAAAAGTTTGGCAATCTGTCATGTATGGGTGGACTGAACCGACGATTACCGTTGATGGAGTAACTTTTCCCAAACCAATCGATAAGTGAAACACAATTGATTACCAAAATAGTAGCTAGAATAGTAAAGCTATCAATTCTCTCTTTTTGCGCTGTCACACCTGAAGAGTTTAGTCGGATTTGCAATTGCGAAGTCGCAAAAGAGGCTTGGGATATTTTACAAACTATTCATGAAGGCACTCCTTCGGTTAAACGCTCAAAACTTCAAAGGCTCATGTCTAGTTTCGAAAACCTTTCAATGAAAGATATCGAGACTTTTGATGAATTTTATGCGAAATTAAGTGACATTGTAAATTCCAGCTTCAATTTGGGTGAAAAAAATACCAGAATCCAAGATTGTAGGAAAAATTTTGAGGTCCTTGCCCGATCGGTTCCAACCAAAAGTTACGGCTATTGAGGAGGCTCAAGATGTTGACAACCTCAAGCTGGATCACTTGGTTGGAAATCTCCAAACTTATGAAGCACATAGGAATTTCAAACAGAAACAAAGAGATGTTATTGTTTTTTATAAAAAAGGATTCTGATGAGGATTGTGAGATAGATTCCAAGATTACGGATGCTTTTATAAAACAATTTAAAAAATCTTTTCTGAAAAAGAATCCTAAACTTTTAGAATCTACTCATACTCATAAATCTAAAGGCAAAGATAAACTCAAAATTAATCCTATAGCCAAGAAGGAGAAAGGAAAGATACAAGGGAACTCTGAAACAGTCTAATGCTATGAATGCCAATGATTTGGCCACTTTGCTTCAGAATGCCCCATTCATTTGAGGAAAAAGAAAGCCCTCGCTATCACTTGGGATGATGAATCAGAATCTGATGAAGATGAAAGTGACAACGAAGATCAAGGCGAAGAGGGACATAAACAATTCATTGCCTTCATGGCAGCTTCTGAAACTGATGGACGAATAGAGTATCCGAAGAGCTCGATTGAGAATGCCACTGATGATGAATCCTCGGAGAGTGAAGATGAAGAACTTCAGCAAGCATATCAAAAGTTGTATAAGGAATCTCTTAACTTATCTAAATTGAATGACAAACTCACTATGAAACTCAAAGCATATGAAAGTGAGAATGTCAAATTAAAGAAAGAGATTTCCGAGGCTAGGAATGATGCCCCTTAAGATTTCTAATGATCGACAAGCACTTTGTGCAAAACTCTTGACGTGTGAGACAGAGAGGAATGGGCTACAACAAATCTATGTAACATATGAAGAAAAGATTGAAATTCTCGAGATGTCTCAAGTTTCTTTGGAAGAACTAATGATCAAGAAAGAGGAAGAACTCAATTGTGCTATGGCAACCATTGGTCTTTGGAACAAAGGATCAAAGACTTGGAAAATATCATTGGTTCTCAACAAATTTGTTCTGACAAGAGTGGCATTGGCTTTGGCTTTGGTGGTAAGATCGAGCAAAAATAGAGTGCATCCACATCTCATGATACAAGAACTCAAGGAAAATGAGAACAAAAAATTCAACATGAGGATGGACTTCTCAAACTTCCTAGAGTTGATAAGATTAAAGAAAAGAAGGTACACCCTGTTGTCATTTGTCATCATTGTGGTTTGCATAGTCAAATTCGCCCTTATTGTTATGCGTTACATGGAAGAGTGTCTCATAGAGATGGAAGAAATTCCAACATCTCGTGGGGTAAGAGACACTTCATTGGTGGTAATAAGGCTAAGGGTCAGTTTAGTCCTCGTTATTTTGATTTGCTTGAGACCAAACATGAACAGAGGCTGTGTTTTCCTAGTCCTAGGAATAGGAAGTTGGAAACCATGTCAAGACGGGTTCTTATTGAAAGGGAAGGGAACCACAACGTCAAGACATCACCCAAGAACCGCAATTCTCACAACTTTGTTCATACTAAAGTGGTTTGAGTGAGAAAACTTGACTTGTGTTAATTTGTTTATTCATTTTAGTTTTTGGGTTTCTGTGTGTGTGTGTGTGTGTTTTTTTTTTTTGAGTCATTTAGTGTGTGCATGTTCGTTTTATGTCTTGTTTTGTTTAGAAAAAAAAAATGAAAAAAAAAAAAAATCCCAAAAAGATTTTCTTAGTATGGTTTTGCAAGCTTGAAATTTTTGAGTGATCCTTGGTACATATTGGAATTGATGAGAATTCCATTACATGTTAATATGTGTGTGCTTTTTGTGGTCATTACTCATTTCGGAGTGTGTGTTCTTTGATTAGTATGTCTCATTCTGTACACACTCTTGGATTAGCAAATTTGGAGTTTTCCGCCTTAGTGATTATTTTTTTTCTATGGACTTCTGGCATTGTATCTTTTGTTTTTCTAGAGGAATTGATCTATACTAGAATATTATGGGTGATGTTGAGTCTTTTAACCACCTTCCATCTTTTTGCATCTCCACGGCTTTCCCCTATGTTCTTTGGAGTCCAGCCATGAGGAAAATGCTACCTCAGAGTCACCAACCAGGCTATCCTTATTATCTCCATGCTTCTCTAGTTCAGTTTCCATACTCTTGAGTGTGTCAGCTGCCAATGAGTGTGCAAAAGAAAGAAAAGAAAAAAATGTACAAAAGAAAGAAAAGAAAAGATGTGCAAAAGAAAAGGAAAAAAAAATGTGCAAAAGAAAGAAAAGAAAAAGATGTGAGAAAAAATAGAGGAATAAAGGATTCATTGATTGAGGGGGAGCCTCCGTCTTTACTCACCAAATACCTCTTGATTCCTAGTGGTTTGACTTTCCTTTGTTGTGCTTAGATTCTCTTGTCGGAGGTCAAGCTTTAATATCACTACTAGGATTTGAATCTAGTGTTTGTCGAACTCCAAGAGTCACACATACACTTTTATCATGGGATCAATGCTTGTCACATATTGCATCACTTTCTTTTACGAGGAATCGTCTACAGGCTGTGCACATTGTGTTTTCAAGTAATTGTGCTTCTTGGATAATCTTGTGCGTTTTAAGGTACAACTCTGAAATTCCTTGTTTGCTCCACCATATTATTTTTTGTTGTTTTCTTCTTGTTCACTGTTTTCAGTATTTGTGGTTGCTTTTAGTGAGGGGGAGTTCGGTTAATCGTTATCATGTCATTGCTTGTGTGGTTTATGATCTTGCTTTTGTTGTCTGAGCTTCCTTTGTCAATTCGTGACAAAAAGAGGGAGAAAGTTGTTTTTCATGTGTCTTAGGATTTCATGTATTCATGTCATGTGTCGAGTGCATATGTCTTAGTTTTTAGGTTTTCATGCTACATGTTCTTAAAATCTCAAAGTCGCATCTATTCATGTTTTCCATCTCATGCTTCAAATGCTTCAAGATAATCTAGCCATATGTTTATAGCTAGCCATATGTTTATTGCTTTTTCATATACTCTTGTGGGACTGATAGTTGTTTTGGAGATTGTGGCACTAATAGCTGTTTTGCAGATCATGACTTTGAGAAAGAAGTTTGCGTTTGTTGGCTGTAATGGGTTGGGGTGATTAGGATTTTATTTGTTAGGTGTGTTTTGTTACGGCATTGCCAAAGGGGGAGATTGTTAGGTTTTTATTCTTGGCAATCCCGTTTGACAAAACTCCTTTGAGTTGTAATTTTGTTCGCACTTTTATTTTAGTGTGGCTATGAGTTTTTAGATGCGAATCCAACCCGAATTGTGCCTTGCAGAGAAGTTTGTGATGTTAATACTTTCAAGATTGCCACTTCGCTGATTATGACGGGGATCGAGCTGCCCGGTCAACTCGCGAGGTCGAGGGGCAGCACCCCCAAAGCAAAATGCAAAAATGCATTCAAAGTTGCCTGTTCGCTCGAGCGTCCATTTCCCCGCTCGAGCGGAGAATGTTGAGTTTCAGAAGTTTGGTGAGTCTGCAAATATACTATGATCCGTGTTTTCACGCTCAAGTGTCAATTTCCCCGCTCGAGCGTCCATTCTCACGCTCGAGCAGACCTCGCGATTTCAGATTCTATAAATTCACAAGT
>NW_021034528.1:9715-25036 GCF_004153795.1 Camellia sinensis
AAAAGGAGAAAGGGGATTTTAAGTGGTTTTTTTTTTCCATGTTGAGGCTCATAATCGGAGAGTTTACACAGAACATTACTCTTTACCACAATAACACACACCCAACATGATAACTTTTATATACTACGTATTATATCAAACATGCACCATACCTAAGTAATATCATTATACTAATTATTAATATTCTAGGGATGGTAAAGAATATCAAAATCCCCAATCGAAGCCATCAGACAATATGAAAACAATTCCAACTTTCAAAATTCTTCTTTTTTCAAAAGCCTTAAACCATCATCCTGGAGATTACCACTTCAAACTAACCTCAATTTCTTAGAATGCCCATGTGCGAAATATGCTTTCAAAACTCAATCAAAACAAACATATTCCATGATCAAAGAAACTAAAGAAAATCAATGCTTCAAAAACTATATGTCAACGTCCCATTCTAACCCTAAGTAGAATGGGTCGTGAAAATGGCCAGTATCCGAGTTTACCAAAGGCCCAACTTACAAAGATTCCACACACAATCAGAGTAATACATAATGAAGGCTTCTAAAACAAAAGTGCGGAAAGCAATATATTTTAAATCTACTTAGTCCATAAGAGCTGTCGCGTACGATCAAATGAAATGACATATATCTTAAATAGTTTACAACTTTGGATACAATAAAATAAAAGTACAAAATCACATCTTGATCCAAAAGGCCTTCTTCAAGCCGACCATAACAAATCCATGAAAATACCAAGGCCCAAGAAGCATGATCTTCAAGATTGCTACAAAAAAAATCGCGAATCGCAAAACAAATTGCAATTAATCATCTAGCGCGTCGTCCGCCTTCTCTGCTCCATCACCCATATATACTAAGAGACGGGTGAGCTTGATACTCAGTGAATGCATACCAAAATAAAAGGTATTTTGCACTGAATGCCATATTCAAAAGATCTTTTTCTAAAACAATATAGCCGTCATAACTTTAGTACAAATCAAAGGGATGAACCAATCCCATTCTGGCAACCTCGGGAGCTTAGCTAGCATCAATATAACCTACAAAGGGATGACAATTCCGGACAAAACAACCCCCGCGGAAAACCGTCAGTGGCAAAAGTGCGACCGCGCCCTCAGGCTTTATGCTTTTCACAGTTTCGGAACTCCAATGTCACGGTTCTTAATTGATCCCCACAATCGTGCGATACTGAGATTGCATAAATTCCACCAAAAGAGTCCAAATCCGGAAAATCCATTTTGAAAAACTGACCTTTTAAGAAAGAATTGCCACAACATGGATTGCTTTGCCAGATTACAGAGTCGCCCCCTAAATCATTTTCTGTTTTTGGGGAATTTTCAGGACAACCCCTAACTCGTGTCTAAGGCCACCGTGTCAGTCATCACCAAAAAGTTTGCCTTCGGTTCAGAAACTTGGGTACGCATTGGGGAAGGTCACTCTATGGAGCACCCCCCGCTGCCCCGAATTCGAAGAATCGGCCTGTACTACGCACTGGCTATCTAGTTTTGAAAACATATGTTGTTCTTATTCTGTCTTAATTAGCTAATATTACTATGCATGATGCGCACAACAACCAAGTATCCACGACTAGGTTTTGCCTACATTTGGAACAAAGTATCGATATCTCGTTTGTTCTTGAAAATGGATTGAAAGTTCGCTACTCAAGTGGGGCTAACAACACCGGGTTTTGACGAATTATTCCAATTCAACGCACCCAACCTCTCACCCACACGGCATTCAGGCAGTTATACTCAACATACAGCACCACTAGCTCATGGCCAAGCATGCTGTCATGCGTTAACCTTATACACTGCAGATGCTAAAGCATAAACACTCAGCCAGTTCCGTACTCCGAGCCCAAACACAACATAGTTAGTAACTCATATGTATGATGCCAAGCTCCGTGTTAAGATGGCTAATGCAAACACATGACGAAATGCAATTTAGTAATAGGCTCCTCGCTAAATCCTAAGAGGCATACTGAATATACCGGCAATTTGATATCACTGTATTCAAGTATGAACTTTGAAACTTACTATGCAGTTTAGCATGATGCGCCGAGCCCGGTCGCATTTGCAATACAGATAAATGAACTGCAAACTCATAGCCATACAGATATGCTTAAATTCAATATGCCTAGAAACTAACCATCGTACAGCGCGTTTAACGTAAAAGGGGCAAGAAAAAGTCGGGAAGGTCTTGCGAAGCCATGCCATCACACACACGCACCGCTTATTCATAATGTGTGCCCTCTCGAGGCCATCGGGACCGAATAAATAATACAAATCAACAAACTAAATCAACTAACAAGCTACATTACAATTAACCTATCACAACGAAATCGAAACTAATACACAGTCTAAAGTTATTAAAATGGTTGAAATGGCCTCCCGACGGCGAGGGATGCATGCATGCTTGTACGCGCCTTCGCTTGTAAATCCATCGCCATACTCATGCTGCCCTGTTTACACCTTGTTCTGCACCTGTGAAACTCACGCAAGTCCGCCAGAAGCTTCAGAATCAACTCCTAAACGCACTGTGAGATGTCTCACCGACCAAGAGGTGAGGCGCCGCGCCCATGGGACTGGTCACGATCACCCTTGCGTACTACATCTCAGCTACCAACTTAATGGCCTGGCCGGCAACTGAAGATGGTCTGACCCGGCCATCTATCCTCGCACGAATCCTGTTTTACTGCAGCAGAAGGACAAACGCAGCACTCGACAATGCATTTTAAGCAATTTAATCACCAGCCACCCTCTTAGCACTCGTTTGAGCACCTAGCAAGAGTATGGTTCTCCCGACCCTTGGCGCCATCAATTCACACGCATGTTAATGCGTGTGGCGGCCCAAGTGCCAAGTGTCGCAAATCCAATATGCGAATCGAAATTGCGCCATAACACCCTAGGGCCCCAACCCTCTATCAATGATTGATCAAGCAGGCCAAGGGATGCAGCTCGATGCTATGCAACATAAACCTGCGAGCATACTAGTGCGAACATGAGCATACAAGCAACAATGTTTACATATAAGGCAATTAAACATAATAACAATACTGCACCAAGACAAGCCATGCAAACCAAGCATGTGACTCGTCAATCCATTGTAAACATGTGAGGCAAACCATCGTAACAACACATGTTAAGCAACGTAAAACCAAAAGATATGCATGCCCAAATGCACTCATCCGCTCTAAACGCATGCAACAACATGTTCAATAGGCCAAATACTGGCAACCACATGTCATGCGATTAAAGACAACAAGAGGCACCAATTAAACTACAATGCTACAACCATGCAATTCACCTAAATATCGCACACAAGCTTGTGGACACACATACAAGGCAAGCATGCAACAACAGCGGGGATCGGTCTTTTCATCCAAGATGGACAGCTCTCTAATGGTCCACAATCCAGCTGGCCAAATGCTCAAAGGGCATAAGGGACCAAAACCACATAGCACAACCATGCATGCCCTAAGGCCCATCACTCTTAAGCCAATCAACAGGGAGACTTTTAAACACAGCATTAAAAGGAATGAAAAAGAGCATGCAAATGTTGACACAACATGTTACAATTTTTGCAAAACATGCTTAGGAATGATGCCAACCAACCTAAAACGTCAAGCAAACGCGTGGCCAGAGAGCCTAAAAGCTTGAAGCTAGCCGAAGGACCAAACCAACGGCTACATGAAGCAAGCCCCAAAGGACAAGAGGACCTAAAACAGTTCCAAATCAAGTTAAAGTGAGCCTAAAACATGGTAATCGACCATAGCCAACAAACAAGCTAAAACGAAACGGCGCACAAATCATGGAGGCATGCAAGGCCATCAAAGAGGTGTTACACTACCTAAATACAACCAAACATGGCATGATATTTAAGCAACCCAAACTAGAGTTATGACAATGTCACAATATGAGTCCAAAAATCCACTTCGAACTGCATCCACCAATGACCTAAGCATCGATCACGATACACAATGATCACATTCATGCGAGGCATCAAAACCACAAACTCTTTAAGACAAATACAGGAGTGATAAGTGCAACGTATTCAAGCATGAAAATACAGGATTGACACATACACATCTCTAAGCTGATGCCCAAACCACTGACAATGATCCCAATACGTGCATGCTAGCAAACTTGGAACACTCAAGCTAACCAAGCTAAGATGGCACTGGTGGCTATAAAAAAACCAATGCAAGCATAACCAAGAAGACCAAATCAAGCAGCATCAAAGCAACTCGCTAACATCCAAGCCCTAAAAGCTTCATCGAACGTTGGAGCGCAAACACACTGTAAGCTAAGTAGTCTAAAATGCTTAGGTACATACTTCAAGCAAATCATAAGACTTACAAGCACAGTATCAAAGCCCAAGCATGCATCGTCTCACATACAAACTAAAATGGAGCTAAAACAAACTAAAACCACACATGATACCACATAAGTATATCATGGCAAACACAAAGCCTAATACATACTAAAATGGACGCCTAAAACAAACTAACCACCATGATACCACATAAGCCATTTATGCAAGCATTAAAGACAACAAGGAGAGGAGATGCCCTCTTTCTTTGTTAAGGAAACCTCTCAAACCACCAGGCTCCTGCAAAGACCAAAACACATGGCCAAAAAGGTATGGCTTAAAAACAAAGGCTAAAGGCCTTGGCGGGGGAGACAACCCAACACCTCAAAGTGACGCTTAAACCAAAGTTCTAAAGCACACAAATCAAGCAACTTTTATCAGTTATGTCGAAGCTTAAAACAACAATGCACAGATACGGCTAACAGCTTGTGCAAAAAATGGGACATAAAGCAAGGTAGCTTCTCCCCTTGAAGACACGCTCTTCAAGAACACCACTCCCACGCACCACTGTCCTTGGAATCAAACACCAGCCTAAGAACCCTAAACAACATCCTTCTAAGGCCTCAACAACCCAATGCTCGGTGTAAATGCTAGGTGCTTAGTGCAAAAGTTACAGGACAAAAATCACTTTAAGCGCACAAATAGGATCAAACACAGGAGTTAAGATTTACTACAAACTATAATATCTCACTCTCCTAACCACTAATTTTTCTGAACCCTTGCGAGGCAGCGGGAGGAGGAGCTCCTCTTTATAGAGCTCAAATCCTCAAAGCTTCCCAAGAGAAGCTAAACACGAGGCCAAATCCCTCCATACACGTCTGCTATGGAGGGCGGTGAAAATGTCGGATGCCAAGCTATGACAGCTTGGCATAAAAATATCTGCCAAAGACAACGATGGCAACGCCAAGTCGGTTTTGGAAAATATGGCCGATTTGACCAACAAAATGGCCGGCCGACCACAAAACCATTGGCCCGACCAACCAAAACCGCTTTGGCCGGTTAGCCAAGAAAACAAGGCCGGTGCCTCCAAGCAAGGCCGGTGAGGTGTGTGGATGGCCAACAGCCATTTCCTACCTCAGAAGCAAAAACACAAGTGTTTGGTGCACAACCAGCCAACAAAACAAACAAGTCCGAGAGGTCTTGAGACAAGGCGCGCGAACCGAAGCCTCCGAGAACTCAAAGACAAACACGAACATGGATGATCATCGAGTGTTCAAACGATGACGTCCAACGTCTTGAGGACGGTCAAAATGGGGTGTCTACAGTTGCCCCTCTTTGACAGAACTCGAAGTCATAACAATGACGGGAGTGAATGTCAAAGCCCAGACACGACATTTTTGACAAAGGCCGAAGACTTAGACAGAGCATTCAAGCTGCAAGATATGTGCCCCTAGGCAGGGCAAGATGCAAACGAACATTCATGATGCCTGAACAATGACTTATGATCATGCAAATAGAGTTTGTAACAAAGCAACAACATACAATAAATGCAACAGTTTTAATCATGCTAAAAAAACCAAACTACATTACAATGCAAAAGGATGTAAGAGAATTATAGCAATTCTCCTACGTCTCATGCGGAGAATACAATACCTGTCCTGTTCGTCTGGTCATGCAGCTTCAAATGAACCTGTACATACAATATCAGTGCCTGGGCGGATTCGTCTAGTCGGCACCAGCCTCCAAAATGAAACCGTACATACATATCGTACCTGAAAAAAGAAAGAGAACTACAGGTACAATATTGTTAGAAACATGCATAACAATGCAAGTGAGCAAGTGCGTAACAACGCAAAGTGATGTGTTGCATAATCAATGCAAGTAACGTGTAGACAACGCGGCGTGGGGAAGGAATGCAAGACATGCAACTCGCCGATAGATACGCATAACAATCCCGGAATAGATGCAAATATGCACACTAAAGTAGCGACGCATCGACAATGCGGAAGGGAGTATGGCAATACGAGGAGGGCATGCTGACAAATGCAAGCCTGGTAAGGAACGCATAACAATGCGATTTGAAACAAGCTATACAATGCTATGAAGGCACAAGTACAATGTAAGTAGAAGCAATACGCGACAAACGTATACAATGTATGAAGGTGAGGAAAAGTATACACCATGTAAGTAAAGCACACGGAAAACGCATGCCACATGTGTAAAGCAAAGAATAAAAATGTACACATGTAAGTAGACGCACAATGCATGCAACAACATGTACAATGTGTAAGGTAAGGAATAAATGTACACATGTACAGTAAAAGAGCATGCGCGCTAAATGCAAAGCAACTGTGTATAGTAGGAATGAAACACATATAAGTAAAGCATGCGCGAAAATGCAAGCAATGTGTAACCTCCTTAAAAATATGCATGAACACATGTAAGTAAAGCACATGCGGAAACGCATGCAATGTGTATAGCAGGAATGAACACATGTAAGTAAAGCATGCACGAAAATGCAAGGCAATGTGTAACCTCCTGAAAAATGCATGAAACACATATAAGTAAAGCACACGCGGAAACGCATGCAATGTGTTAACAATGCGAGAAGGGGCATAAACACATGTAAGTAAAGCATGTGTGAAACGCATGCAATGTGTGTAACAATGCGAGAAGGGTGCATAAACACATGTAGTAAAGCATACGCGAAAGTGCATGCAATGTGTGTAAAAAATGCGAGAAGGGGAGAAAGGGGTTAGTAAAGGGTTAGTTACGTCCACACGTGGCACGGCGAGTGGAGAAAAGTTAGATACGTCCACACGCGGCACGTGAGTGGAGAAAAGTTAGACATCGGAACATGTTCCCGAATGCTCTTACCCAAAGAAAGGGAAACATAGGGACATATCCCAGTGTTCCCAAAAAAAAAAAAAGGGGGGGGGGGGGCCACGCCCCAAACTTGCCCTAAAAGTTCGGGCATGACCCATTCAGAAACAGACATATAACCTGATATCTATAACATATGGGGCCTTATCGAAAGGACACAATATTAAAAGAATACTGAACCAAACAACTCCATTGAGCTATTTCTAATATGCCAGGATCTCATACATCACATGCACCATAATACGGTAGATAAAGTCCAAAAATATTCCTTAGCAGTACTTACACACAAACACATATACAGACCCAGCCCTATAATTGGCATGTACAAAAACTATTGAAGTTATATACATTCAACCTTGGAAGGCTAGTCAAAAAGTAAGCCAATTATCTTAATAAACTTCACAAAATAAGTGGTCTCATATAGTGCCTGGATACACGAAGGTTGACAAAAGAAACCGGGCCGTCACGGGTTAGGACTGACCACCTGTTGGTTACCTACAGAAACAGACATAACAGAGAGTGAGCCGGGCTCAGTGAATAGTAATACATAAATGAAACAATGCTTAACTTGAAACATGACATATATCAATACATATGGAAGTGCAGAGATCACATAGTTAGCCTGATTCTGTGTTCATCTCATAACGGCCTTAGGCCCAGTCTTGAACATAACAGCTTGAAATATACAATCTTAAATCATAATGGCTTGAAGCCTTGAACATGGTGGCATACTGCCCTTGAACATGGTGGCATGATGCCCTTTAACACGGCGGCACAAAGCCCTTAAACATGGTGGCATAAAGCCCTTAAATAGAGTGGCATTATGCCCTTGGATAATTTGGCATTAAGCCCTTGAATATACTTATACGAACTCAAGAGGTGTCTCACACAGATTTTAGAGGTGTCTCGCGTCGTAGCACTTAGTTCCATGCAGCACTTTGTTCATATCATAACAACTTATATTGAATGGTCGTAGGCCCAAAGTCTATAAGAAGGAAGGTATTTCATCTTTCCATTTCTTTCTTTACATACTTGAAACATTCTTGAAACAGTAACATACATACTTGAAACATTAACATACATACATATTTGAAACATTAACATAGTTTGCATACTTGAACATTAACATAGTTGCGTAAGCAAAAATGCTAGTGAGAATCATTAGCCATATGTAAAGCGGATAAGGATACTACTACTCATAGTGTTGAGATGATGTGTTGCTTCCTCCCGGAGTGTGTCCTGCACACATTTAAAAAACTTACACATTAGTTCATTTTTCTTATCAATTTACCTTCTGTTTCACTTCACTTTCGAAGGAGTGTATCAATATAAAAAAAAAAAACCTCAAATACATATTCCGACAATATTAGAGGATTCTACACGCAAAATAGAGCAAACAGTGTTTTTTAGCATGAGCGGCACGTGCGACAGTTGGCCCCGCACGTGCGGCCCTGAGGTCTTGCACGTGTCTTCTAGGCAGAACCAAACCACAAAATTTCAGCATTTGCCGCACGTGCGGCAGTGACTCCCGCACGTGCGGCGATTGCCCAGTTTTGGTCCGAAATTTGCAACAAAATCTCATCTTTTGAGGAATGTTCCAAGGCTCAAGGATGGATCTTTTCAATGCTAAATCATGGTTCAAAAACAAGTAATTCAAGGTATCACATACACAATCTAACTTGCATTAATCATGAACACAACTCATTTGATCAACCAAGAATTGAAACTCATAAACATAATTCCATTTCTTGAAATTCTTAACTTCAGTTGCATCTAACATAACCTAGAGACCAAAAATCATGATCATAAGAATGAATACCAATTGGATGAGGAAGGAGACACATAAATGATAGGATTATCATACCAAAACTTCAACATACACAACCAAGATTCTCATCACACTCTAGATCATACCCAATTAAGAACTTTCTATTTCAAATTGAGGAAGAGGATTGGATTAGGGAATTTAAACTTACCTTAGCTTCAATCTCTCTCAATTCTTTCTTGTTCCTATCCTCTCTCTACTCTCTCTCCCAGGGAAACTTATGAGAAGGTTCCTAAGTCTTGTGCTCATATAGACATACATATAGCAATTGAATAAGGACGAAAATCAATCGTTTAAACATCCCAAATTGTTTAAACATCCCAAATTGAAATTTACAAGAAACGCCTAATATTACGTAAAAATTATACTGATCACATATATG
The DNA here is from genome assembly GCF_004153795.1 of Camellia sinensis. Classification (NCBI taxonomy): domain Eukaryota; kingdom Viridiplantae; phylum Streptophyta; class Magnoliopsida; order Ericales; family Theaceae; genus Camellia; species Camellia sinensis. The sequence goes on from NW_021034528.1 coordinate 19,119, forward strand.
AAATCAATTTCGGATAATTAAGCCACTAAGGCTTCCAATTTCTGGTTTAAACATTCTCATGTAACAGATACCTATCTTGTTAAACAGATAGACTCCCTTAAACATGCCTTAAACATGGAGTTCACTTTACTTAACCATAATTTCTTATAGAATTTCACGATAAGCCATTCAACAGCCTAAAACAAGAACTGAAAATATATCAGAAAACTTATACGAGGGTCGGTTTATTACAGACGTATCACGGTGTTTCGAGAAAGGAACGTGCAAAAACATGCAAGTAGAGGGGTACAAGACAATGCACATGAAATATGCAACAATGCGAGAGATTGACAGGCATGATAATGCAAATGGAAGATGCATGACAATACGAGTTGTTCGAATGCATGACAATGCACGTTGTTGAAATGCATGACAATGCGAATTATTGAGACGCATAACAATGCGAATGAGACACGCATGATAACGCATGAACTATAATGCATGACAATGCAAACTTTTGGAATGCATGACAATGCAAATGAGACACGCATGACAATGCAAATGAGCCACGCATGACAATGCATGAACTAAAATGTAGATGAAAGATGCATGACAATGCGTGTAATTGGAATGCATGATACTGCATGATTTATTGAAATGCATGACAATGCATACTATTGGGATGCACGACAATGCAAATGAGTGTAGACACCCCATTTTTGACCGACCTTAAGACTCAGACGTCACCAACTGAGCGCTTGGTGATGTTGCATAATGTGCTCGTTCAGAAGTTTCAGAGTCGCGGCCGTGAGCCCCGCCTCCGGACTTCCGAACCCTCTTTTGTGCCTTGCCTCGGTTTGCGAACCAGACTCGATTTTCTCTATTTCTTTCCTGAGGAGAGGGAGAGGTCCCGTAGACCATCTCTCAGTGGCCGTGGCTACATTTTGTGGCTGTAGGCCATTTTTCCCATTTCGGAGCCCGGTTTCCGGTTTTCGGAGCCGTCAGGCCGTGTGCCTCGGTTTCGGGACCGCTTAACCATCTCCATTTGCTCTGATTTTTGGCATACATCTTATTTACTCCTTTTTGAGGGACACTGAGGTCTGAGAGACCCACTTCGTGGTCGAATGCCACTTTCGATGTTTAACAGGCAGTCCCGGTGCCTAACAGCCAGTTTTCGGGGCCTCGGGCTGCGCGTTTTGGCCCCCGAACCTTCATTTTGCATCGGTTTGGGCTCATTTTTTGTGGAGACCTTATTTTCATTGTTAGAAAGCTTGTAGGAGGGTGGGAGGCCAGCAATTGTTTCAGCAACCAGTTATATATCCTCCGGTGTCCTCCGACGCCCGTTTTTCTCGCTTCCGAGCTAGTGTTGAACACCCTTGGGCCATTTTCTTGAACTTTTAACCACATATTTGTGATGTACACACATGGGAGGACCCTAAAATTTGGTGTCCGGCCACTAATGTTGCTTGACCCTTTTGAACCCCTCCTAAAAATGGCCTATTCTCTCTCCTGTTTTACAGTTTCCAAATTCGAACTACAGGGTTGTGATGAGGGGACCTGGGAGGACACCTTTTTGTGGTGGCCGGCCAGAAAATCAACTTGACCTTTTTTACCCCTAGCCGGCCGGCTAGGGGGGGTGGCCGGCCGGCCACCTGCAGCCAAAATGTCAGGCCGGCCATGTTCCTCACTGTGTGTGCTTTCCAGCTGTGCCTTGGTTTTCCCCCAAAAATATCTATATCCGGGGGACCCTTTTGGAGGGAAAAAAGGCCTCATTTCCCTCCACTTTTGCCTAGACTCTTCTCTCCCTCTCTTGCCTAGATAGTTGGCCTCCCAACTCAAGAAAAAGGGTTAGAAGAATTGCTTTGAAGATATAGATACATATCTCTCCATTTCCTTCAAGTCTTGGCTCCATTTCTTCATCATCATCAAGCTCTACCACCACCACTCCATTCCAGCAGCAAGGGGAGGAATTCCAGCAGCTTAGAGTAATCAAAGTTGGTCCAAAAAGCAACAAAAGCATTGGCCTTCAAGGGTAAGTCCACTTTCCCTCTTTTCTAGCTCATTCTTGCACCATTCCTCTAGCCATCTTGCTTACGGTTTTAGGCTCCGACCTTAACTCAAACTAGGTCTATTTTGAGCTATTATACATGTTTGTTGAAGGGCTCAACCCTCTTTGAGAACCCTATCTCACACTTGTTTCAATATCTCTTTGTATGTCAATATTCTTGCATGCTTCACTAGCCTATCATTTTTCTATTTTTGGACCATGATCAGAACTGAAAGATTTTTGGACCATGATCAGAACTAAAAGTGGCCTTATTTTGACCTTGTTAACATGTTTTATTAAGGGTCTTTTCTTTTTTGGTGAATGGTTTGTATACCTCATGTTATAGCCACTTTTGAGCCTCATTTTGCATTGCATTTCTAGCATGTTTGTATACTGATTTTGGGGCTTCCATAAACTGTAAATATGCATATTTTTGGCCCCTCTTCAGTGTTGGAGAAGGGCATTTTTCATTTTGGGCTTCGCATATACCACTTGCTTCTTCGGCCACCTTTTGGCCCATTTTCTTGCATAAGAGCTTAGCCATACCTATGTTTGTTTTTGGGGTTTTTAGCCATCTTTTGGCCCATTTCTTGCATGAAAGTTTAGCTATACTTGTGCTGGTTTTTGTGGTTTTCCATAAACTGTAAAAGATCATATTTTTGGCTCCTCTTCAATGTTGTTGAAGGGCCCTAACCTGTTTGGAGTCAGCAGCTGTGAGTTGCTTCATAATCTCATATTTAGGGCCATTTTTGCATACTAGTTTTGCCCTATTTATGTTTGCTGTTTGGCCATGCTTTGAACTGGAAAAATGCTTATTTTGGGGCTGCCTTGCTACTGTCTATTCATTGCATGTCCATATTGTGCATGTTTGGTATAGCTATAGGCCATTTCGGGTGCCAAAATCCATGTTTCGGGACTATTCCATGCATCGGGTGCACTTTCGCCTCATTTCGGGGTTGTTTTCCCCCAAATTTCAGTGCTGAAATTCCATTAGCATGTTTGCATATCATTTTAGCCATATTGCATTGCATAGGCCATTGCCTCGATTTGCGTGCCCATGTGCACGCGTTTCGAGGCACTTCATTTTCATTCATCGGCCTCTTATGTGAGTGTGGCTGAGGCTCTCTCATGTTAGTGTAAGCTCATATCACATTTCCATGTCATTTGCATTGCGTATGTCATTTTCTCGGTTTGCGTGCCCGTGTGCACGCATTTCGAGGCATCTCATTTTTACAGCATAGTGCATACTAGGTTATATCTTAGATCTCATTCAGTCATTTTCCTCGATTTGCGTGCCCGTGTGCACGCATTTTGAGGCATCTCATTTTCATAGCATTGTGCACACTAGGCTGTATCTTAGTTGCATTCATGCATATCATGCATATTGCATCGTGTTCGGGATATGTGTTAGCCCGGGCACGGGAAACGAGGTGCGTTTCGTACTCCGAGTGACGGAACGTGTCTCAATTCCCAGTCACCGACACTCCGGATCACCCATGATGGAGTTAGGTTCTTGTTGTGTTTACACGTGCATTCATTCTATATTGAGTTGCACATTTCGACCCCTCTGCCATCATGCATCGATATGCGTGATTGGTGGCACGAGGATCGAGGCATGCATATATCCGTGAAAATACATTGCCATGCCCCTTTCCTGCTCTCTGTTGCGCAAAATGAAGAATCAGCAACTTTTTGGAGTTTGGCGCGCATTTCAAGAAAAGGTGTAAACAGAGGCTAATTGGGGCATCCCAGTGGATTTCCGCGCAAGGCAGCCCAGACATGCATCATTCATCAGGAGCAAGGCAGTCCCTGGCTTGCACGCCAGTTTTACAGCTTTCTTAGTTAATTTGATTAATTAATTAGGAATTTGTATATTATTTGGACTGTAATATTTGGACTGTAAGATTCTTTTATTCGGGACTGTATATTTATTCGGACCCTCTGGGCGAGGGCATAATTGTAATAAGTGTGGGTGAGTGTGATGTATGTCTTCCAACCCCACGTCTTTCTTCCCTTTTATTTACCTGCTTATGAGGTTAGATTAGGGCATCAAAACTTCAACATACACAACCAAGATTCTCATCACACTCTAGATCATACCCAATCAAGAACTTTCTATTTCAAATTGAGGAAGAGGATTGGATTAGGGAATTTAAACTTACCTTAGCTTCAATCTCTCTCAATTCTTTCTTGTTCCTATCCTCTCTTCACTCTTCTCTTCCCAGGGAAACTTATGAGAAGGTTCCTAAGTCTTGTGCTCATATAGACATACATATAGCAATTGAATAAGGACGAAAATCAATCGTTTAAACATCCCAAATTGTTTAAACATCCCAAATTGAAATTTCATAGAAACGCCTAATGTTACGTAAAAATTATACTGATCACATATATGAAATCAATTTCGGATAATTAAGCCACTAAGGCTTCCAATTTCTAGTTTAAACATTCTCATGTAACAGATACCTGTCTTGTTAAATAGATAGACTCCCTTAAACATGCCTTAAACATGGAGTTCACTTACTTAACCATAATTTCTTATAGAATTTCACGATAAGCATTCAACAGCCTAAAACAAGAACTGAAAATATATCAGAAAACTTATACGAGGGTCGGGTTATTACAGACGTATCACGGTGTTTCGGAGAAGGAACGTGCAAAACAATGCAAGTTAGAGGGGTACAAGACAATGCACATGAAATATGCAACAATGCGAGAGATTGACAGGCATGATAATGCAAATGGAAGATGCATGACAATACGAGTTGTTCGAAATGCATGACAATGCACGTTGTTGAAATGCATGACAATGCGAATTATTGAGACGCATAACAATGCGAATGAGACACGCATGATAACGCATGAACTAAAATGCATGACAATGCAAACTTTTGGAATGCATGACAATGCAAATGAGACACGCATGACAATGCATGAACTGAAATGTAGATGAAAGATGCATGACAATGCGTGTAATTGGAATGCATGATACTGCATGATTTATTGAAATGCATGACAATGCATACTATTGGGATGCACGACAATGCAAATGAGACACGCATGACAATGCATGAACGAGAATGCATGACAATGCATGAACTGAAATGTAGATGAAAGATGCATGACAATGCGTGTAATTGAAATACATGACAATGCATGATTTACTGAAATGCATGACAATGCATACTATTGGGATGCACTACAATGCAAATGAACTCAAATGCGTGACAACGCTCGTTTCTTGAAATGCATGTCAACGCAAATGAACTCAAATGCATGACAATGCACGTCTTTTTTTGAAATGCATGACAATGAAAATGACCTCAAATGCGTGACAAGGAACATGCATGACAATGCATGTGAGGTGCGCATGACAATGCGAGATAAGGAAAATGCATGACAATGCATGTAAGGTGCGCATGATGATGCGTGATAAGGAACACGCATGATAATGTATATATGGCGTGCGCATGACAATGCACAAAATGTGTGCATAACAACACGAGTGAAATGATGTATAACCAATGCGCGCTCACAACAAAATGTTGTAATGCAACGCATGTAAAGCAATTTCTGAATTTCTCAAGAGACAAAAGGATACGAAAAAGAAGGGTACACCTCGTACGTATCAAGTCCCACGCAAAGAAGACACGGCTCGAGGTCAACACGGAAACCGGTTAAGCTTTGAAAATGCACTTTCTTGCACTGTCTTGAGTAATGAAGGTCCATAACCACATAAATGACCCAAATAAGGGTGTAGGAGATTCACCGGCCACCGGGGAAGACCACCGGCCATCCATCGGCCACGAAATAAGGTCACCGGCCAAAAATTGCTGTATTGGGGCAATTTTGTCCTTTGGCCACGGGTCTTTAAATATGGGGTTCCAAACCC
>NW_021034531.1:0-25578 GCF_004153795.1 Camellia sinensis
ACATGAGAGAGAGTCAAAATAATCGTATGCAAAGACCATTAAGAGTTGATTTAGGAATCCCTACTTCAAATTCGAAGCCCCAGAAAGAGGAATTGAATAAAACCAAAATGCTTCAATAACTCCAAGAGCCAACGGATCAAAAAACGATAGTCCCTGCGACGATCAACGACAACTTTTACAGAAGGCCCAAAATGGGGAGGTGTAACAACTTCTAACAAGATCAAACCTAGAAGAGAAGGGAAAAGTTTCTAGAGAGAGAGGCTTCCTCAAAAAAAAACGTTGTTGGAAATGTATAGAAAGAGAAGGATGTAAAGAAAAAAAATGATTGAAAAAATCCTCAGCTTGTCCCTCTGGTTATACAACATTCCCGCTCCGATGCGGAAAACACAACGCTCTGATGGCGTCAAAACAAAAAAAACTAGGGTCCGCTCGACGCCAGACACAAGGATCAAGTAACATCCGCTTGAGGCGCTGTTGAAAACCAGTCCGCTCTGACCCGTGAGATTGTGCCTCCGTCCAGAAAACTTACATAGCCAAAAATGTACTACCCGCGAGTGCGTAAGAGAAACCGTCTTCGAGCCGTTGAAAAACGTGCTTGCAGAAAGTTCGCAGAGCACCAAAAGCTGGGTAGTGTCAATCTCCGCTCAGAGCGCAAGAAGACCGTGCTCGAAACTCTCTAAAACTGGGCCTAACAAGGAAATTGATAACCAAAGTCTAACCAACTTAACAACTGCTGCCTAATCAGTTGTCATCTATAAACCTCAATCAATTCGGAATTAAAGGATCGACAACAAGGTATACAACCACGCAACATTCACGGAACAAAGTCCGAGAAACGAACAGATAGAAAGGAAAACCGGGATGCTATACGCTCCCCCCTTAAGAATTTCGTCCCCGAGAATTAAAATACATGTTGTTTTCAAACAAGTTTTCTTATTCCCTACTATTCACAATGCGAAATTCACAACCTGGACCCATTACTGTGGTATTCTCCACTCCTATTCAGAGGCCTTCACCATATCTCAATATGTTTAACAACATGCTGGTTTCCTCGAATCAACATTCTCTATACTGTTTCACAATTCTACTTTATATTTCCATTATGATTATCTCATTTTCTACAATACTTCATTATACTAAATGTTTATCTAGACAACTTCATTCAAGGCAAGTTACTACACTGTTCCAAAATCAACATCCACAAGTTTTACAACTTAGAGCATATATATGTCTTAAAGTCAACGTAGATACATTTCCGAATGGCATGGTTATCACATCAATCAAAAAGATGCTGTATTTCTCGCGGCTCCACACATTCCGAGTGGCTTCTCACCCTCGAGTTTCACAGCGAACCTTATCCACGTGGAATGGTTGCCTCGAGGGACTTCGATCCCGCCTTATCAGACCATGGTCATCGATCTCACTCGCTCTACAGCGGCTATTACTCTACGTTCATCAACATGGCGTCCGCTCTTACTCAGGAAGCATACTCATCAGTGAACACGTTCGCACTGCCGGACAACTGCGGTGGAAAGTTAACACGTATAGCAACCCCAATCTCTCAAGGATCTCAAAGGACTAAATAGCCGAGGGGATAACTTCCATTCTTCCAAACCTCATCAACTCGCCCTAGGCTGATGTTTAAGAAATGATTTCCTTCAATGCCAAGGCTTTCCTGACGTCAGCATAACTCTTTTGGCGGCTCTTGGGGCCTGTAACAAGCCTCTATCGGATAAGGCTCTAACTTCTCCGTCGCTTCTAAACCAAGCTCGACCCAACAAAGGTGCATCACCCACCTCGGGCCTCATGCACAGATTTTGTTTGGTACTGAGACCATATCATCAATCCGGCCATTACAGGCCTGAAACGGTGCCATAGTCCGATGCCAGATCTGGAAACTTGTGTTGTAGCAAACTCCACCAAGCAAGTGCCTCTCCCATGCCTACAAAGTCAGGGACACATACCTCGGAAGCATATCCCAAGGACTGAATATACTGCTCGGAACTAACCGTGCAGTCGAGATGATGAAATAAGTCCGTGACTAAAGGTCAACTTAGTGCTTTAAGGCACTCGCACGAAACCTGCCACATACTTGGCAGAAAATAGGAGTCTTATCTGAAACGATCGTCACTGGTTACCGGCCGGCATATCTCACGATGCCTGAATTATACAAAGCTGCACGGAGATATGCCATGCCGAATCTCTCAACTGCCGAGTGTAGGAATGAAAGTGCGGCCGACTAGTCAAACCGTGTCATTCAACCACCAAATGCATCACTACCGGGTTGCCGAAGTCCCTCTGAAGACCTACAACGAAGTCCATAGTGACATGCCTCCCACTTCACTCGCATATTGGCAATGGTGCAACAAACCCGTTGGCCGTCTGAGCCGGGCCTGTAGCGTCCTGACAATAAGTCATTTGACACGATAAACATGCCACATCCTCTTCATACCTGTCCGCTCTATGTGCCGGTAAAACTGCGAATCCCAATATCCCTCGATACGATTCTTATGCCTCGGATGCACCGCAAGCGTGAAGAGAACCTTAGAGTACTCCTCTCGGCAAGACTCCGACACAAACAAACGGTCTCGATATCTGCACACTCGGTCTGGGATATTCAGCGTCAGACCCTTTCTCAACTTCCCACTGAGACTTTCTCTTCGGAGGATTCTACCTCAGCAAGCCTCTACTGTGCTCTCTAACACGCGGTGTTGTCACAATGTGTTGCGCAACAACAGAAACAGAGGCCGCAGCCTCAACAAGTGCGCGTGTGCCAAAGCAAAATCAAACATCCCAATGCAGCCCAGACATCTCCCATTACTCGATGGCTATACAAGCTACACTACGTAGATGGTTTCCTACTAAAGTGGGGTATCGGCCAGCAACATTGGCCTTTCCCGGTGATAGTGCAAGCTCAAAATATAGTCGTCATGAATCTCTCATCCACTTCTTCTCTGCCTCAAATTTAAGTCTCGGTCTGTAAACAGATACTTCAAACTCTTGTGTCTGAGAAGCACGCTCGAACCTCTCACTCCATATATAAGTAGGGCCGTTCAAATGCTTAAGGCGAAGTATCACGTTGCTGCTTTGAAGCTCTAGGTCGTTTTTGGTAGGGTAATCTTCGTCGTGATTGTTTCAACTGACGTGGGCCAGTAGAGCCTAGCCAACTTTGCCCCTTCTAGCGATCATACACATCAACCAAATCCTTCCGTGAGGCACGACAATAAACCGCAGATAACCCAACCCTTCTCTCTGAAATAAGGAAAACCGGAGCGTGTCAATTCTGAACTTTCAACCGCGATCGACTTGTTCGTTCAAGTCCTCTACTTCACACAAACTTGACCCTTTCGCGTCATATCTAGTCACGGGCGAAGCTAGCCGATGCTAGCCTGAAGAAATCTTTCACAAACCGACGGTAATACCCAGCTAGTCCCAGAAAACTACGGATCTCAAACACACTCTTAGGCTGTGCCCAATCTTGCACTGCCTCTACCTTGGATGTATCAACAGACACCCCTTCCCTGGATACCACATGGTCTAAGAATTTGACCTCTCCTAGCCAAAACTCACACTTTCCAAACTTGGCATACAGCCTATGGGCTCTAAGCAATTCAAGCACCACTCTCAAGTGTTCCTCGTGCTCCTCCTTAGAAGGCGAATAGATAAGAATGTCGTCCATGAAAACGACCACAAATCGATCTAAGAATTCCCAGAAGATCCAGTTCATCAAGTCCATAAAGACTGCTGGTGCATTGGTAAGCCCGAATGGCATTACCAGAAACTCATAATGGCCATACTGTGTACGGAATGCGGTCTTAGGAATATCCTCCTCCCTGACTCTCAACTGGTGGTAACCTGATGTCAAGTCTATCTTAGAGAAACAACGGGAACCCTTCAACTGGTTAAACAAATCATCTATATGGGGCATAGGGTACTTATTTTTAACCATAGCCCTATTCAACTTTCGGTAGTCAATACACAATCTCAAGGCACCATCTTTCTTTTTAACAAAGAGGGCCGGTGCTCCCCACGGCGAAACACTAGGGCGAACAAAACCCTTTTCTAGCAATTCCTGGAGCTGAATCTTCAACTCACTCAACTCGGCTAGGGCAAAACGATAAGGTGCCATAGAAATCGGCGCTGTGTCGGGCACTAAATCAATAGAGAACTCTATCTCTCGGTGAGGTGGCAAACTAACGAGATCCTCAGGAAAAACATCCGAATACTCACAAACCACCCTCGGCAATACAATCTGGGTCTCATCACACTCACCACTCATAAAGCTAGCAAGTAGACCACTAAGCTTATTCCGCCCTCGCGGATCATACATCGGTGGCAACACACTACCAACCCGATCCCCCAAGAAATGGAAACACTCCCCGCTCAAGGTACATACTGTGACCCTCTAGCGGTAGCAATCGATAACAACCCGGTATGATGATAGCCAGTCCATACCCAAAATAACATCAAAACCTTTCATGGGTATGACAACAAAAGGAAAATGAAGCCTATGGTCGGCGACCTCTATATCACAACCTCTACATCCGTGTTTCAAAATCAATTCAGCCCCAACAGGTGATACAATACCAATAGGAGATGCTAACTGTGCCAACTCCAACTCCAACACAGATGCGAATGCAGCAGATACAAAAGAATGAGATGTACCCGTATCAATCAATACACTAGCAACCGAGTTACAAAACGGAAAGGTACCTCTCACTACTGATGGAGCCGGTACTAGGTCCTGCGTGGTAACAGCATGCACGCGCCTTGTAGGCCCCTGATCCACCTGCTCACCTCTAGGAGCAAAAGACTGCTGTACTGACTGGGATGATGAAGCTCCTGGATTGGCCCTCGAGGCCTACACAGACTGAGCTGGCTGATAACTCTGCGTCTGTCTAGAACCAGACGCTCCTGAAGTGGCACTCAACTGTGGGCAATACCTCTTTAGGTGCCCAGGCTGACCACACTGATAGCAAGACAAAGGCTAGCCCCTGCCCTGACTCTGGCCCTGAGGTCTAGCTGAAGAAGAAGCAGCTCGCTGACCCCCTCCCTTCTGCGGGCAAACCGAAGACTTGTGACCCAGCTGGCCACATGCAAAACAAGTCAAGCCTCCCTGACTACCTCTCCCAAAGCCCGCACTCGACATTGGGAAGGTCGATCTAGCCAAACCACCCTGAGACTGCTGAGGGTTAGAACCCCTCTGTCTCCTGCCGTCACCCTGACCATCTTGGCTCCTCTTGGAGCCTCTCTGCCCTTCATCCTCCTCCTGCATCATAATCTCCATATGAGCTGCAGCATCAACCAAACGTTTGTACTCTCAGATAAAGGACCCTCCAACTCTCAGCTTGAGTCCACGCCTCAACTTCCGTTCAAACTCAAAGCAAGTCGTTCCTCGGACGCCACAAGTTCAGGTGCGAACCTGGATAGACTAGTAAAAGTAGCCTCAAACTCGGCCACTGCTGTTTAAGCTGGCAAAACTGTTCCCTCAGCTTCTCCCTTGCAGCTGCAGATAAAAACTTCTCCTGGAAAGCATTCACAAACGCCTCCCATGCACCACCAACACTGCCCTTCTCGTACTTCCACCATTGACCCGCATCTCCCTTTAGTTGGAAGGATTCCAAGGTCACCTTTAAAGCCCCGTCCTCGATGCCAAGAATCTCAAACATCTTCTCCATCTGTTCCAACCACTCGTCAGCCATAAGTGGCTCCTTCGGATCCCCAACAAACTCGTCTGGATTGGACCGGAAGAATTCCCTCTTCAAGAAGGAAGGCCCTGCCTCAGCTGCGTGGGCCTGTTCTTGATTCCCAGCTCTGAGAATACCCAAAGCTCCTGTTATCTCTCGGGCCAAGGCACTCATAGCCTACTGACCCGCTGGTTCGGCCACATTAGCCTGACCAACTCCCTCTTACTGTGCCGGAATATCATTCAGTAAAGGCATCTCCTGCCTACCACGCCTGCCACGTCTACCATGTCCTCATCGTGACATCCTAATAAAGGTAACCAAGACCATTAGCACATTCACAAATGTGCCGAAGCTAAAACACTCACGTCCTAATACATGGACAATTGTAATTCACTCCACATAAGCACATAATCACATAAGCAATTACGAATTTCATTTCCGGATAATGATAGTCCCGAGGCGTTAATAGAGTTCCGGTTAGAAACAGCATTGATCAAGTGCTTTTCCAACAAGACTGCCAGAAACCCAAGGATCCAATCAACGTCCTAGAAACTACATTCCATACCCACATAGTCACATAAACATGTTATCATATAAGCACATAACACTACATCTAAGTCTCTATCAAGCGAGACAAACCCATTGTGATCCTAATCACTTCCCACGTACCCAAAGTATTCGAACCCGGTATGCTCTGATACCAAGTTGTAACGCCCTCAAAATAATACATAAAACCCATCACTATAGACATGCATTGATATAAAAGAAACCAACCATTTCTATTCATCAGAGTAATTCTTACAGCAGTATTACATGTTAACAACAAAAGCAAATGCCCTATGGGCTTACAGCTTTCCAAGTCAACACCTGGTTACACAAAAGAAGAGTACTAACTCTATACAAAATAAGCCCTTGGCTTGATATACATGTAATACAAACAAAATAAACAAAAAGAGTCTTCAACTCTCATCATCATCCAAGCTATGTCCTTGGAGGTGGCATACTACCTGTACCTGAAAATAATGTCCCATATAGGGTGAGCCAACGCCCAATAGAAATATGCTAAACATAGTATGAACAATAAGTAAGACATTAGCAATTGATAAATGTTCAATTTCCATAAACCAATTCATAACCCATTTCCATTTTATGACCACTGTGTTCATGTTTCATTTCATTTTCCATTTCTTATCAATTTCATAATTTACATCAACGGCTCAGAACCTGGCTAACCACTTATATGAGACAGTGACTCATATTAAACGTTTCCCATTTTACAATAGACAAACATACTAGTTATATCAACATCTCAACATATAAGCATACAAGTCGTATCTACATTTCAACAGATATGCATATTAGCTATATCAACACTTCCAAAGATAAGCATATGAGCTGTATCAACAATTCCATAGATAAGCATATAAGCTATATCAACACGTTAACTGACAAGCATATGAGCTGTATCAGCGGAGTCCATCCCCTATCTCCTCCCAAAGAAGATTCGGTTTAGAGGTCCATCCCATATCTTCCCCTAAACCGTAGAGTACATCCCCTATCTCCTCCCTCACACACAACGTATATACACATAGGTCATATACACAATCAATCAATACATAACGTTAATGTATTCTATCAACCGTCATACTCTATGACATATCCAATTGATTAGTTTTAATTTGCCTAATCATCATGCATTGTCTGCAACAATCAAAACTACCCTTCACCGGTAACCCAAGCAATTATTTCTAAACAGATAATAAAAACTCCAACAGATAAAATATCAATGTTTTCAAAAGTGAGCGATTAATAAATCCAACTCCACTATTCTACTATATAATGAACCAATTTCGTTATTTCCAACTCAATTCCATAAAACCACAATTTTCCCAAATTAATCATACCAATTAATTTATACTACCAATTAGGATTTTCTACCCCATTTCCCAATATTGACCCAATGGTCTATATATCAACAACCAACAACGATATCATTATTTTGAAACCCACAATACACATTTTAGAATCAAAATAACAAAACCCTCTTTTAACATTTTGAAACCCTAAGTCCCAAAATTACCCAACTTCAACACTTTATCAAAACAACCAAAAATCTATGTCAAAGACCATAAGAGTGAGTAGGAATCCCTACCTCAAATTCGGAGCCCAAGAGAAGAGGATGAAGAAAACCAAAATGCTCAAAACTCCAAGATCCACGGATCAAAACGAAGCACTCGACGATCAACACAACTTTTACAAAGGCCAAAGGGGAGGGGAGCACTCTAACTAGATCAAACCCTAGAGAGAAGGGAGTTTCTAGAGAGAGAGGCTCTCAAAAAAATGTTTTTGGAAAAGTAAGAGAGAGAGAGAGTGTAGAAAAATGATTCAAAAATGCCCGGCTGCCCTCTGTTATACGACATTCCCGCTCGAGCGGAAAACACAACGCTTGAGCGTCAAGAACAAAAAAAACTAGGTCCGCTCGAGCGCAAGAAGGCCTGCTCGAGTGCCAAGATACAAGGATAAAGTACGTCCGCTTGAGCGCGAAAACCAGTCCGCTCGAGCATAGATTTTCCCCTCCCAGAACTTACACCGAAAATGTACTATCCGCTCGAGCTCCAGAGTACCCACTCGAGCGCGACCGCTCGAGCCTAAAGAAACCCGCTCAGCGTGAAAAACATGCTTGCAGAAGTTTCTCAGAGCACCAAAATACTGGGAGTGTGCAATCTCCGCTCGAGCGCAAGAAGTCCCGCTCGAACGGACCTTCTAAAAACTGGGCAACAAGGAATTGAAACTAAAGTCTAACCAACCTGTAACAACTCTGCCCAATACATCCTAAAACTCAATCAAGCGGAATTAAAGGATGACAACAAGGTATACAACCACCAACATCACAGAACCAAAGTCCGGAAAACAACAGATACAGAAAGGAAAAACCGGGATCACTATACAACTACTCGCCAGGAAGGGCACCATATTCACCGGAAAGGCACACGGCTGAAGCTAACAACAAAGGGCCGAAAGCTCTCAACATCCTCCGAGCAACGAGGTATCAAGCCAAGTGCGAAGCACGAACTCGAGTGGATCAAGATACTCCATTCTCTCATCCGGGGCATTGATTAAATGTCACCAGAGGAAATAGCTGCGGGCTAATAATGTTGGGCATGAACCCACAACTTCTTGTTTATCCGTCAACCACCCAGGGGAGGGATAAAAAAAAAATGAGAGGTTAAGGAATAGAGAGATGTGCGCTGAGAGAAAAAGTGAGGAAAAAGGCTTTTTCAAGAAAAATAGAGATTGAGTGCCAGAGTGATGTAAGAATCACAAACGAGAAAGGGTGGGAAACAATACCTGGAGAACCTGGCCTCTCGCTTTTGTAACGTGTCCGAGTGTCGTGTCTTTTGTTTTGTTTGTCTCGATTCTTATCTTGAGTCGTTTCAGGTGTCTGTGTTTGTCTTTAGGTTGTATCCCTTTTGTCTTCTATTGTTGAGTCATTTTTCGCTGTCTTTAGTTGTAAGCTCAATACCCGATTGAGAGCTCATTTCTCGATTTTCAAAATTAATCGCTTTGTGCTCAGAGTGCTACGCCATTCTCCACATTTGTTCTTCCACATTTGGAGCATCTGAGTATGTTTCAACTTCTGCCAATCCTACCTTCGCATCCCATCTGTTTGAATCAAACTGTTTGTTCAAAATTAGCTGTATGTTGAATAAATCGAATGCTGTGTTATGGGCTGTGAATTCAGAATGAGCAATGTTCAGAGTGGGCTGTGTATTCAGAATCAGCTGTGTCCTGCATAAGCCGTGTGACCAAAATGAACAGAGTACTGTGTTGCGAGCTGTATGTTCAAGTTGAGCAGTCTGTGTGTTGAACATGTTGGGAACTTGTGATTAGTTCCACTGCCAGTGCCTTCCGGTGCTGATTTTGCAAAGTCACGCCTGTGTTACTTCAATTTTTTTTATCGAGTTGTTGCTCATCTGTTTATCGAGTTGTTGCTCATTTGTTTCTCGAGTTGTTGCTCATTCGCTTATCGAGTTGTTACTCATCGAGTTGTTGCTCATTCGTCTATTGAGTTGTTGCTCACTTGATTACCAAGTTGTCGCAATTTTATTTATCGATTTGTTGCTCTTTGCTTATCGAGTTGTAAACTTGTCAAGGTTTTATGGTTGCTTATTGAGTTAAGTTGCTACGTTGGTCTACCTGACCTGATGATACATGCTTACTCAATTTCCAATTCAATTGCATTGTTATGTAATATGATGTGATGCGATGTATGAAATATGCGATGCAACACTTTTTTAGGAAAAAGTTTGTTTCATTCCATCATCTTTTCAAATACATAGTTTTGAAGAAAACAAAACCTGCCTGCGGCAGTACAATGTGCTCAATCTACCAAAACAAAATGAAGAACAAAACGAGAAAAAGAAGAAAAGCAGCAAAAATCTAGATCAATATCAACGGGTCTCAGGCATGAGAGTTTGTCCTTGTCCTCTTCCTGGATGAAGGTCCAGGAGTATCATCGCCGGCTTCACCATCTGAGCTCGAGCCCGAATCCAAATCATCTACAGTCTCAGCCTCTACCTCTGTCTCAGACTCATCATCATCTGGAACTGGTGCCTGGGAGTTGCTCCCAACACGAATGCGCCCCGCTTTGGTGCGGGGGTGTACTACGGTCCCTCACCCTACACTCTCTCCTCCTCGGGTCGATGCAGATGGTCCTGCTGGAGCCCCCTGCAGCCGACATTTGGAATGGGGGCTGAAAAGGACAAATGGTAAATGCATCAGCAAAGCAAAGTGTGAATGTAAAATATAGTGTGTGAGTACAGTGTATGAATGCTATGAGCAGTGTATCATAACAGAATACAATGTGTGAGTACAGTGTATGAATGCCGTGAACAGTATATCAGAATAGAATACAGTGTGTGAGTACACTGTATGAATGCTGTGAACAATATATCAGAACAGAATACAATGTGTGAGTACAGTGTATGAATGCTATGAGCAGTGTATCAGAACAGAATATAGTGTGTGAGTACAGTGTATAAATGCCGTGAGCAGTATATCAAAATAGAATGCAGTGTGTGAGTACAGTGTATGAATGCTGTGAATAGTATATCAGAACAGAATACAGTGTGTGAGTACAGTGTATGAGTGCTGTGGGCAGTATATCAGGACAGAATACAACGTGGGAGTACAGTGCGTGAATGTCGTGATGAATGCTGTGAGCAGTCTGTGAGTTACAATGTATCAACGCCGTGAGGGCCATATATTAAGTGCTGTATTGATAATGCGATGCATCAGATTATGAAGGGTTTGAGATTGTGGTTGAAAGAGCTTACCGGAATACTGTAAATGGCCAGCAGGTCGGGGCTCCACTATAGCATCCCCATCACGGAGGCAGTCAACTCCAAAGACTGGCGAGCGTACTCAGCAGAAGTCTGCAAGAGTGTTAGAAACATCAGTATTCTGCGAAACATCAAGAGAGATAAAATGAAATGTCTGTACAAGATACGAAATGTGGTAGTGCATACTGGAGGCAAGCCGTGGAATCCGACTGGGTCGTGATCAGCTGGAGGGGGAGCGATGGGGATCTGGTAAGTCTCCCCACCCTGCCCTCGGCAGGTCATCATCGTAGGTAAAGCTGGCCACTCGCCTCTCTGCTCTCTCCGAGATTCGGTCCTGTCGCGAGCCCGAGCCGCCCTCTATACTCCTACTCCGACCGCTGGTGCCACAGGCCTCTTCCTCTCAGCCCGACGAGGACCGGTCAGAGGTGGCATCAGATAGGCTTGGATATACTAAGCGTAGTCGCCCTCGCCTCTGAATCCCTCGGAGTCCTAGTTGATCATATAGTTTATCATCTCCTTCAGAGTATACCTCTCTGTCTGCCTCATGGTCATAGGAGGCAGCTCCGGAACTGTCTGCTCTGGCACGCCGAAGGTCTGCCGTAAGAAGCGCTCGCCCAGGTACCAGGCGCGGCAGATAGGGTCCTCCAGCAAAACTCTGAATCGGGCCGTCTCTTGGGCACTGGCATACCGGTCCCGAACTGCATCAGGTAATGGAGCCCAAGGTTGCCAGGTAATCTGTAAATACGATACAGTTTGTTACCTACTGATATTGAAAGGACAATGCAAAGCGAAGCTTAAATGAACTGTAATGCTTAACATACCTCAGCTGTGGTGATGGTATCAAAGTAGCGGCGGAAGAAAATGAGGGACTCCCGTGGTCTCCGCTCGCACCTCACGTCGAAGCGGTGAGAGAATGGAATGCCAAGGGGCATCTCCTCGTCTGGCACCGGGGCAAGCCTCGGGAAGTAGGCATAGACCCACAACTGTGCAGTATGACAGAACAGATATGAGCAGTATACAGATAAAGCAGTATGCAGATAAAGTAGAAAACGGTATGTGCAGTGTAACGTGCAGAGTGTACAGTGTGTGCAGTGTACAGATAATGTGAAATAGAACTGAGAAAATAGAAAAGGGAATATGTACCGCCCAAGCTCGCTAGTAGCCTCCGAGCAACAGTCCGTTGAGGCGGGAGGACGAACTCATGTAGCCATAGAGAGTGGCCAAGCCTGCGCCACCCCAGTGTCACATCCACCAACACGCTCAGCAAATAGAGGGCCACGGTGTTCGCCCAGTCGGCGAAAAGTGTCCTCCTCCTCCTGGGTAGTAGGCGCCTGGATCCGAAAATGGTCCTCGAACCATAAGTATCGCACAAACCCTGCCCGAGCGAGAGGTGGCCGAGTGCCGAGCAGGTACATCTGAGTGGCGTCCCACTCGCCTATGTCTGTATCAAAGGGGATCGGATCACCCCCCACTCCGATGCCTGTGAGCATGGAGAAGTCGAAGGAAGTCATCGTCATCTCCCCGGTGACGGAAAGGTGGAAAGAGTCGGTGGTGTCCCACTACCTCTCCACCAGAGCAGCAAGGAGGGGCCTACTCGCAGTGAGGCGCGAGAGTCCATTGCAAAAAGTCCCAAAGCCAGCTCGATCAATGATGCGACGAACCGCGTCAGGTAGCTCCATGTTCCAACCTCTAGCGGTAGTGTTCCTATAACCCCGGAAGGCATGGGAATCTCCCTGTGATCAAAATAAACATTTGCAAGGCAGTGTTTCAAATATAGTATTGAATACACTCAGAATTGATGAGAATACAGCGTGTGTACAGGTGTTCATATTCAAGCAGATATCGGGTGTGGGTGTGCTCGCAGTAAACTACAGCATGTGATGTGTCAGTGTGTTTTAGTAGTTTAGTGAAAAATACAGCGTGTGTACACGTGTTCAGATTCAAACAGATATCGGGTGCAGGTGTGCTCGCAATCAAATATAGCATGCAATGTACTAGTGGGCATGAGTTGAGCAGTTAAAGAACAGCATCAACTATTGCGGTTAAGTATTTTACTTTGTGAAAAATGAAATGAAGAAGAGTGTACCTTGGAGGTGCCGAAGGACAGATGTGACTCTGGCTCGTGCAGTAGAAGCTCCGATGCCACACATTTCGCAAAGCTGCTGAAGTGGCGAATGCCGTCGGGAGGCAACACATGTATCGATGGCCGGTAGGCCGTCGGATCGAACGGCCGGATATGGAGAGGCAGGAGCTCGACCTCGGGATCCACGTCCATCTCCGGGGGAGCCCCACCCTGTGGTATGTCGTCTGCCATCTCAAAGAGAGTGCAAAAATGGCCGGAAGTGCGAAAACCGAGCAAAAATGTGAAAAGTCAACCCCGAGAGGGTGAAAAAAGGGCGAAAAGCTCGGAGTGTAGAAAAGGCACGAGAATCAAGGTAAACTCGAGGGAAACAAACCCCGAGTAGTGGAAATCGAGAAAAATGCACCGAAACCAAGATTTGTTGGGTTCAAAATGTGCAAAACGAGGAAGTGTTCGCGAATCGAATGACGAAACGGGCTCAAAAACTGAGGAAAATGAGGAATGAAGGTTGGAAAATAACCTAGAGAGAGAGGGGAGAGATTTTCAGCCAAGGGGCAAGTGAAGAAATAGGGCTAAAAGCCCTATATTTAAAGACCCGTGGCTAATTGACAAAACTGCCCCGATACAGGCATTTTTGGCTGGTCGGCCACATTTTTAGCCGGTCGGCCAAATAGATGGCCGATGGTCTTGTTTTGTGGCCGATGGATGGCCGGTGGTCTTCCCCGGTGGCTGGTGAACCTCTTACACCCTTTTTTGGGTCATTGATGTGGTTTGGGACCTTCTTTGCTCAACACAGTGCATGAGAGTGCATTTTCGAAGCTTGACCGGCCTTCGTGTTGACCTCGAGCTGTGTCTTTTGTGTGTGGTACTTGATACGTATGCAGTGTATGCTTTTGGTATCCTTTTGTCTCTTGCGAGATTCGAAAGTTGCTCCACATGCGTTACGTTACAACGTTTCGTCGTGAACGCGCGTGGGTTATACGTCATTTCACTCGCATTGTTATGCACACCTTTTGTGCATTGTCGCACGCACCATGCTTGCATTGTTATGCATCTTCTTTAGGTAGCATTGTCATGCGTACCTTACATGCATTGTTATGCACTCCTACTCGCGATATGATTATATGCATTCATTGCATCACCTCCATCTATGGCTTGCGCCTTTCCATGTTGAGCTTGGTCTGGTATGTGCCGACACTTTTCACGTCAAAGCACAGTTCTGCATGTGTACGTGCCTATTCCACGCCGGTATGTTGGTTTGAGGGTTGCGGCACCTTTTCTGTGTTAGACATGGCTTGTTTGTGTCCACGCCTTTCCTAGGCAAGATTTGGTTTGGCCTGCGTGCCTTATCCGTTGTAAATATCATATACATTCCATTGCATATTGTACATATCGCATTGTAGTTTGCATGCATTCATTGCATCACCTCCATCTATGGCTTGCGCCTTTCCATGTTGAGCTTGGTTTGGTATGTGCCCATACTTTTCACGTTGCAGCACGGTTATGATATTATGTGTACGCACCTAGTGTTGAGGGTGACGGCACCATTTCCGTGTTAAACGTGGTTTGTGTGTGTCCATGTGTTTCCTAGGCAAGATACGGTTTGGCCGCACGCCTTATCCATTTCATATAGAATATAGGTTGCATTGTCTTGCATCCTCCCGTCCACCCGCGTTGTTTCGCATTCTTAGGTTGCATTGTCTTGCATCCTTCCGCATACACATTGCATGCGTTGTCGCGTTATGCTTTACTTATATTTGTTCAAGTTTCTATACACATTGCATGCGTTGTCGCGTTATGCTTTACTTATATGTGTTCAAGTTCCTATACACATTGCATACGTTGTCGCGTTATGGTTTACTTATATGTATTCAAGTTCCTTTATTTTCACACATTGTACCTGTTGTCGCATGTGCTTTACTTACATGTGTACATTTTATTCTCCGCTTTACACATTGTACATGTTGTCGCATGTGCTTTACTTACATGTGTATACTTATCAATTGCTTTACACATTGTACATGTTGTCGCATGTGCTTTACTTACATGTGTATACTCTTCCTCACCTCCACACATTGTACACGTTGTCACGTGTACTTTACTTATATGTGTATGTGCCTTCATAGCATTGTTATGCTTGTTTCAAATCGTATTGTCATGCACACACTCGGGTTGCATTGTTTTGCATCCATCCTGCATTGTTGTGCACCCCTTCTACCTGCATTGTCATGCACCCTCTCACTCACGTTGTCTCGCACTTTTCACTTGCGTTGATATGCATGTATCTAACGATATTGTACCTGTTAAGTTCTCTTTCTTTTTCAGGCACGATATTATATGTACGGTTCATTTGAGGCTGGCACGACCAGACGAACCGGACAGGAACGATATTGTATGTACGGTTCATTTGAAGCTGGCATGACCAGACGAACCGCACAGGTATTGTATTCTCTGCGTCAAGCGTAGCGAGAATTACGTAATTCTCTTACATGCTTTCTGCATTGTAATGTAGTTTGGTCTTTGGCTTGCTTAAAACTGTTGCATGTTATGCTTCGTTACAGCTTTCTTTGCATGATCATAAGTTATGCTCGGCTTTGTGCATTGTCTTGCATTTTGCTCCTGCCCTCGGGCGCATATCTTTGTCTGTAGCTTGTATGCTTTGTCTAAGTCTTCGGCCTTGTCAAAAATGGGTCATCTCTAGGCTTTGACATTCACTCCTGTCATTGTTATGACTTTTGAGTTCTGTCAAAGAGGGGCAACTATAGACACCCCATTTTTGACCGTCCTCAAGACTTGGGCGTCATCGTTTGAACACTCGATGATCAACCTTGTTTGTGTTTGTTTTGAGTTCTCGGAGGACTCGGCTGCGCGCCTTGCCTCAAGACCTCTAAACTTGACTATTTTGTGCTTGGTTTTGAACCAAGGACTTGTGTTTTGTGTTTCTGAGCATGGGAAGAGGCTTGTTAGCCATCCCTGAAACCCACCGGCTGTGACATGATGTCACCGGCAGTGATTTCTTGCCACCGGCCATTGGTGATGGCCGATCGGCACTCTTAATGGTCAGTCGGCCACTTTGTTGGTCAATCGGCCATTTCTGCTGGTCGACCCCCTTCCATCTGCTTTTTGAAGATCTTTTATGCCAGCTGTCACAGCTGGCATCCACTTTATACCCCCTCCATACACGTGTATGGAAGATTTGCACCCTTTGCACCCTTTGCTCTAGCTTTTTGAGGAAGCTTGACCCTTTGTATTAGCTTCCTCAAGAAGCTTGGACCTTTGTCTTAGCTTCCTCAAGAAGCCTTGACCCTTTTGCCTTAGCTTCTTTAAGAAGCCTTGACCCATTTTCCTTAGCTTCTCTAAGAAGCTTAGGCCCTTGTTTGTTCTATAAAAGAGAGCCTCCCTTCTCCTTTGGTGAGGTTCAACAAATCAAACATATATATCTCATATATCACTCTCTCTCTCTCTATATCTCCCTCTCTCTCTACATTTGTGTTTGTTAGAGTGCCTTAAAGTGTGTTTTGTTCTTAGTTTTGCACTAAGACACCTAGTGTTACACCATACTTGAGTTGTTGAGGTGTTGAGAGGTTGTTCTTGGAGTTTTGAGTTGGTTTTGATCAGAAGGAGGGGGCTGGAGTTGCTGTTCCTGAAGTGTTCTTCAAGGGTGAGCCCTATTGCTTTATATTCCCCATTTTTACATTAGCTTTTAGCTTATCTTGCTTGCTATTTTGAGCTTAGTGTATAACTGATAAAAGTTCTATTTTTTTGTGTTTAAGATGTTTCGTTAAGGTCACTTTGGTGTTGGGGGTCGTCCACCCCCTCTTAGGCTTTGTTTGGCCTCTTTTTGTGTCTTCTTCGTTGAGCTTTGGAAATTTCGTGTATTGGCCTTCTCACCACTGAAATCCAGAGGATTTTCAGTGGTGGTGAAGTGGTTTTGAGGTCTTGTATATGGGAGGGACACCCCTATCACTTTGTGTCTCATTTGCTTGTGTTTTTGGCTCATAAGGGTAGCATGCATGCTTAGTTGTTTTTGGCTCCGTCTCAGTGGGTATTTAGTGATATTTTGTCATGTTATGCCTCTGCTTTGAGTTGGTTTAATGGTCTCTTACATGCATCATATGCTTGTCTTGTAATACCATGTTTTGGCCTAACATGTATCATGATTGTAAGATGGCATTTTAGCATGATTTTGGTTTGGTTCCAAGAACATTATAGCACCATTTTGCCATGCTTAAGGTCTATCTTGGGTCTTTGGAGTCATGCTTTCCATGCTTTGTATAGCCATCTTGCACTTTGGCTTGTTAGCCTTGGGTGTGTGAGTCATCAGCATGCATTACTTAGGCTATTTCAGTAATTTAAAATCACTTACCATGCTATTTCAGTCCATGTTCCATGCTTGTATGCTTGCATTCATCATCCTTTCCATGCTTTGAAGAGTTGTCCTTTCATGCCTTAAAAGGGGTCATAGTGTATGCCTCTTTGTTTAAGTCCTTGGGCTGCCATATCAGTGGGTTTTGGGGTGTATTTTGACGCATTGAAACTCTGTTTTTGGTTGCATAATCCATGCCATGTGTGGTCATGATAGTTGTAGTGGAATGCTCCCTTTTATAGCCATGAATGCCCCTTGCTTCATGCCCATTTCTTAGCATGTTTTAGCTATGTTCCATGCCTACTTTAGGCTTGTTTTTGGAGTGCCTTAGAATTGTTTTAAGTCACTTTGGTCCTTTGGGGTTTGGTTGACATAGCTATGGTTTGAACCCCTTTGTTGGCCTCAAGTTTTGGACCTTATTGCATGCCTTGCTTGCATGTTTTATTTGACTTGGAATCATCCTTTGCATGTGCTTCAGAGCTTAACATGTTGGTCTAGTGTCCATGATTGTTTTCTTTTAAGTGTCCTTAAAAGTTGCCTTTTGCACCTAAGTGTTGGGGCCTTTGGATGAGCATACTTAGCTGTGTTTTATCCATCATTTCCATTGCACTTTGGCCACTGTTTTGGGGCATGGCTGAGGTCTCCCATTTCGGCTTAAGTCCATCCTTGTACATAGTTGCATATTTGGTAGGTTGCATCTTGTTACATCATGCCTGCATTATATCATGTTTGCATGCTCTTGTTACATTAGTTTAGCTTGCATGTTTAGTTTGCATTGCATTTGATATGTTTTGCTAATTTAGCCTCATATTGCATACTTGAGCCATTTTGTATACTTGAGTCATATTGCATACATGCATTGCATTATGTTTGGTTTGGGGTGTCAAACCAAACATGAGGAGTGAGGTGTGTTCGTACTTAAAGTGACGAAATACGTCTCAATCCTCGGTCGCCGACGCCCTTGATCTCAAAATGATAGGGCGTGAAGCATTTATTTGTTTTGTTGCATTCATTTACATTGATTTGCAAACTTGGTACCTTTGGCCATCATGCATCGAAATGCGCGATTGGTGGCCCAAGGACTGAGGGCCATGCTCCCATTGAGTTCATCGCATGATAGGGAGAGTGGCTATGCACACATTGTCTTGAAAATTCCTAGCCATACACTGTCTGTCCTCTGTTACAGCAAAACCAGTATTCTGCAGGAATGGATGGCCGGTCGGCCACATTTAGTGCCGGTCGGCTACCAAAGTCTAGCCGATGGTCATACTTTTGGTCGATGGCAATTTTCCCATGGTCGGTGGATCTACATTCAGGCCGGTGACATCCCACCACACTCAGGGAGTGATTCAAAAGGGTTCTGGAAACTTTCATAACTTTCAGAGGAACAAGACAATGTAAACAGAGGCAACAGTGGCATGGCAACAGGTTTCCGAGCGAGGTGAATCCAGCATGCATCATCCCATCATTCCGAGGCGGGGCTACGGCCACCTCCCTTCTGATTTTAATTTGTTAATTAATTAGAAGTTTTGTAATATTTAATTAGCTAGAGTAGTTAATTATTTATTCAGGTTTGTATTATTTATTCGGATCCTCTGAGGATGCCAAATTTGTAATAAGTGTGCGTGTGTGTGATGCATGTCTTCCAACCCCCATTTCTTTCTCCCTTTTATTTAACCGCTTACGATGGTTAGATTAGGGCATGTTTCAATTAGCATACTTATGCTCGCATGTTTGCATTCATTCATCTGTCTTGCATGCACCGAGCTCGGCGCATGATGCTAACTACATTGTATTTCAATTCCAATTTGAATACATGTATCAAGTTGCATTTCACATGACATCTTAAAATAGCCGAGCCTATTTCTAGTTGCATTTTCCATGTGTTGCATTAGCCATCTTAACATGAACTAGGATCATGCATTTGATTACTAACTAGTTTCTGTTTTGGCTTGGAGTACTCAGTAAGTGTTTATGCTTTAGCATCTTGCATGCGTGTGAGTGTTGCCATGATAGCATGCTTACCATGAGGCTAATTGCTTATGTGATATAACTGCCTGAATGCCTGTGGGTGAAGGTTGGATTGCTTGAATTGGACCAATTCATTGAAATCCGTGTTTTAGCCTACTTGCGAGTAGCAAAACTCAAACCATTTTCCGAACAAACGGGTATGCAATGCTTTGTTCCAAATTAGGCGATCTAGTCTATACTTGTTTTGCTGTGCGCATCACATAGTAATTCTAGGCTAATAAATCGGAATAAGAACGCATGTGTTTTCAAAAACAAGATATCATGTTTAGTAGTGGCCGATCTTTGATCAGGCGAGCGGGGGTGCTCGTAGCTGACCTTCCCCAATCGTACCCATGTTCTCGAGCCGAGGCAACTTTGGTGATGATGGACACGTGGCCTTAGGCACGAGTCAGGGTTTTCTAAATTCCCCCCAAAATAAAATATTTAGGTGGCGATTCTGTATCTAGCAAAGCAGTCCATGTTTGGCATTTCTTTCTATAAATCTGTTTTCAAAATGATTTACTGAATTTGGATGATTTGATGATTCATCGGTCTTGCATTGCACTCTGCGAGATTAGATACAGGACCGTGACATTGAGTGCGAACTGTAGTGATCCCAAGTGAACAAACGGGACGTTCGGGGACGTCTACAACGTCTTTCTGAAAATATCACCTAGGCGGGGTTGGAAGAGTGGGAAGTTGTCCCCTCAGTTTATTGGCTCTTTTGAGATCCTTGAATGGATTGGGGAGGTTGCATATCGTTTGGCGTTGCCTTCGCAGCTTTCCAGGGTGCATGACGTGTTTCATATTAGCATGCTTCGGAAGTATGAGCCGGATCCATCGCATGTATTGGATTGAACCGACTTAGAGGTAGATGAGGTTGCCTCATATAAGGAGAGACCGGTGCGAGTCTTGGATAGACGGGACCAAGTCTTGCAAGGCAAGACAATTCCCTTGGTCAAAGTATTATGGAAACATCATGGGAATGAGGAAGCCAATTGGAACGTGAATTAGAGGTCCGAGAGAATTATCCAGACCTGTTTGTTAATGTTTGAGTATATGTTGGAAATTTTTTTTTTGTTGATGAACTCTAAGAACATTGAATATGTTTTTGATTGTAAAATATTATAGATGTTTTGGCTTATGGAAGTATTGTAATTGTTGAATATGTCTCGGAAATGTGAGTTTAATTTAAACATTGTGTATGTTGAATGTGTTTTAGAAATGCAAATATGTTATTAACATTGAATATGTTATGGAGATATGGAATATGTGTATCGAAATTAGTTGAATTTCGAAGGGATGCATGCTGGTAATGTGTGTTGAGTTATATCTTGTAAAAATTGTTCTCTTGAGAAGAGATGGAATGACCGGTGGGTGAGTCATGATGGTGAATGTTGAATTGAAATTACATTGGGAATTGAATAACCTTGATTTTGAAACTTGTATTAAATTTCGAGGACGAAATTCTTTAAGGGGGGAAGTTATAGCGATCCTGGTTTTATCCTGACCTTTGTTGTGTACCAGACTCGGGTTCTGTGGCTTTATGTTGTTGTCTAAATCTTGTTTTCTTTCTTTTACTCTTTGTATTTGAGTTTTGGGACTTGTTGGGTGAGTTTGGTACATGTTGATGTTGAGTTGGTGCAAGTGGTTGCTGCCTAGGTTTTGGTTTCTTCGCTCGAGCGAGGCTTTTTGCGCTCGAGCGAGCCTTGGGTATTTGTTTCTTCACTCGAGCGAGGGTTATTGCGCTCGAGTGAGGATTGTGGGTCTTCAAGTTTTTTTTCAGATGCAGCTTTCGCTCGAGCGAGCTTTCTTGCTCTCAAGTAAGGCCTGTGTTATTTGTCCCTTCGCTCAAGCGAGGTTTCTTGCACTCGAGCGTGCGTCTGCGTCTCTGTAAGACGTGAAGGTTGGTATTCTTCGCTCAAGCAAGATTTGTTATGCTCGAGTGAGCCTTATAGAATCGTTTCTTCGCTCGAGCAAGACTTCTTGCGCTCAAGCGTGGGTCTGCGTTGGTACAGACCTGAAGCTTCGCATTGTTCGCTCGAGCGACGCTTCTTGCTCTCAAGCGAGGTCTTTTGTTGTGTCTGGTCGCTCGATCGACAACTCCTTCGCTCGAGTGAGGCTCGCACATATCAGTTCACAACATAGATGAAATACACCATTTTTGATCTTCTTTATTCCCACAAACCCTAGATCAGCTTCTAAACTCTCTCTCTCTCTCTCTCTCTCTCTCTCTCTCTCTCTACAAATACACCTTGTTCTAGGGTCTTTCTACCCTACTCCCTTTGTTAAAAAGCTAGAGCATTGCGTGGGCTATCTTTTGATCAGAAAAAGTTTAGATTTGGAGCATCTTGGGTTTATCTCTTCTTCTCCTTTGAGCTTCGCCATTTGAGGTAGGGATAATCTACTCTTTAATATGAGCTTTGACATAAATATTAGTCATTTTGTATAAATTGTAGGATTTGGAAAGTTTGGGTAAAGTTAGGGTTTGAGTTTGAAATTATGAAAGTGGGGCATTCTATTTTTGGGCTCCATATGTATATGAGGTCTTGAAAATGGAGTTGTTTGTGTATAATGGGTGAAATTTGGCCTTGGGTGCAATATTTAAGAAAAATGGGAAAATGCCCTAATTGGAATTATATAAATTATGTGTATAAACAATGAAATCAATTGTGGAAATATGAAATTGGTTTGGAAATTGTGAAATTTGGGGAAAATGTGATTAAATGGTATAGTTGGATTGATAAATCATTCACCTATGGAAAAGTTGATAAATTATCTATTTGATAGATTTATTTATCCGTTTAGAAATAACTGTTTTGGGTTATCGATGGAGGATAGCCATGATTGTTGTAGAAACTGCATGATGATTAGGTAAACTGAAACTAATCAATTAGATTATGTCATTGAATATGACGGTTGGATTAACACATTGAATATATGATTTAATTGGTCATTGTATATGACAACATGTTTAAATACATTGTACATGTATTTTTGTTTGGGAGGTGATAGGGGATGGACTCCATTGATAATTAAGTTGGCCGGAGTGTCTAGGGTGAAAGTCCCGAAATCTTATATATATATATATATATGGGTGCCGGTTCCCTTGGACGTAATTCCATAAAATGGAAAGTGAATGGAAGTGTACGAATGATGTTTATGATTGAAGTGTTGATAAAGGAGTTGTAGTCTCATTTCGAATTGTTTGGATAATAATGAACTATATCAATATTGATTGGTTATGAAAAGGGTATAAGTTGGTTTTCAAGTGTTAAACATTTATTGGATGCTGATGTTTTAGTTAATCCACATATACTGTTTAGCATATCTCTATTGGGCATTAGCTCACCCTACTCGGGATACCATTTTCAGGTACAGACGACATGCCGCCTCCAAGGACATAACTTGGGAGGTCTAGGGGTTGAAGGCTTCTTTTTACATATTTTGTTTGTGTTTAATGTAAAATCAAGCTGAGGGCTTTACATGTAATAGAGTTAGAACTCTTCTTTTGTTGTAACCAAGTGTTGACTTGAAAAGTTGTAAGCCCGTAAGGCATTTGTTTTGTTGCTTATCTGTAATATCTTTGTAAAGAAGACTCTGATGAATGAAATATAACATCTCTTTTATATTGAAGGATCTTATGAATAATTTACTTATATTTTATTTTGAGGGCATTACAGTGAAAATGGTCATTTCACCACCTAATCCCAACAGTAAATAGTCCCACACCCCGCTCCGCTCCCCCTCCCCCCGCGGTCAATTTTAATTATGGTCATTTGACCGTCTACTATTTTATTCCCAATAGTAAATGGTCATTTGACCCTCTACTATTTAATTATATATTATATTTAGTAAAATTCAATAAAATTCAAATGTTTCAATTTAAAAATAAAATAATTTATTTAACTTTTTATTGATGTTTATTTATTTAATTTTTTTAAATAATTTTTTATAGATATTTTATTGATGTTTTATTTTAAAATTTTGTTTATATTTTATTTAATTTCATTATTTAAATTTAATAGATGTTTTATTTAATTTCATTGTTTAATTATTATTTTTTTAAAAAAAATTGGTGAGATGGTAAGCGCTTACAAATTTGACTTTGCCAAGTCTGAAACATCAAGTTGTGCACCAATACTTGGAGACTCTCAAGAGTCCCTAATAAAGCCAAATTTGTGGGTAACTAACCCAAAGGACTATGGGTACCAACACCACATGGGTTTTCGGGCTTATATCAACAAACAAACTCGTTATCCATGCGCTTCCGATCACACAACTCACACGAAGTGAACTGGCCCAAAATTCATGGTTCTCGAGCCCAAAAAATTAAACTAACTCAAAATCAAATACAAGGCCTCAACCTTAAACTTTAATTTCAACTCAAACCCAAAACTCAAAATTCAAGTTTAGTAATTTTAGTGAAATTGCTCATTTGCACACTTGAGTTCTTTCAACCCTTACACCATTAACTAGTTTCATCAACATGACCCTCTTTCCATAAAAAGTCGACTTTCAAGTTTTTTTAAAAAAACATTGCTATACTTTCCAATTCACGACAAAACTCAACCTTTACAAAAATCATTTCTATAAACAAACTTGACTAAGTAAATTGCTTACATATTTTCGCAACTAGGCCGAGTATACCATTCATTAGGTTTTCAACAGAACTCAGAAATCCCAAAATAGCAAGAAACTAGTTTTTTCCCAAATCATAATACACCATATATCAACCAAACATCAATTAAAGTATTTCTAAATTACCAAGATCAACAGTAAACTCCTCAACCAAATTTTCATATTTTTCAAGAGGTCTACTTTAGAAATTTCACTATCCATGTCCTTTATCATCATTTTAATACATCAAATATATCATTTCATTTCCAATTTGAGGATATGCTCAATCAACCCAAAATGCCCCAATTCAACATCATGAATATATTGATATTTTTTAAGAGAAACTCTAAGCTACTCATATACTCCAAGAAAAACTCCTAAAATGAACATACCCATTTCCATCAACAATTTTCTCGTCTCTAAAATGCAACTAAAAGAACACTTTTAGAAGCTAGAATCATGGAACATGCTTTCAAAATGGCATCTAATTTATTTGAAGAGACTAGTTGAAAACCCTACTTCTTGAAGCTTTAAAAATGAAAGAGAGAAGATGAGAGATGGTGAGGGATGGTGAGAGGTTGATGAGCTCTTTCAAGTTATTGAGCTTCAAAATGGCTCCAAGCTTCTAACAAACAAGTTTTCAAATCTCCAAGAAATTGCAAGGATTTATGTGTTTTTAAGGGATGGGAGAGCTGTTTATGGTTTGCTCTTGCAAGGAGAGACAAGAGAATGAAGGGGAAAAAATAAAGAGAAGGGAAAGGAGAGCTCTCAGTATGGTTGTGTGTAATAGGCATGAACAAGTTAGGCCAATGATTGTAATAATTAAGTCTACTAAAAAGTGGTACATGGCACAACTTAATTGGCCAAAAGAGAAAGAATGTCTAACAATTGATACACTATATGAGTGTGTTTGATTGGGGGATAAGAGCGGAGATTATTTACTGTGCGGATTGTAATTCGCACAGTAAATTCAATCTGACGTTTGTTTGTTTTTTTAGTCTGCCGAACATGGAGTCCAGCCGGACTCCTTATCCCCCATATGGGGGGATTATACTATCCTAGGGGGGGTGTGGGACAATTTTGGGGGGGATTATTTACTGTTGGGATTAGGTGGCGAAATGACTATTTTGACCCTCTACTATTTAATTATGTATTATATTTAGTAAAATTTAATAAAATTTAAATGTCTCAATGTAAAAACAAAATAATTTTATTTAACTTTTTATTGATGTTTTATTTATTTATTTTAAAATAATTTTGTATAGATATTTTATTGATGTTTTATTTTAAAATTTTGTTTATATTTTATTTAATTTCATTATTTAAATGTTAATAAATGTTTTATTTAATTTCATTTTTTAATTATTATTATTTTAAAAAACAAATTTATTTAAAATTTTAATTAAAAAAATAATATAAATTTTTATTGATATTTTATTTATTTATTTATTTAATTTAAAAAAAATAAATTTA